>RBNK01000441.1:0-25871 GCA_003990785.1 Endogone sp. FLAS-F59071 | reverse complement strand
GCTGCTGTGGCTGCGAGGATTAATCCTCCTAGTCCAGTGGCTGCTACATCTGTCAGGGCCACTCGGTATGCTTCTCTTGCAGGTCCTCTGAGTTGGGCGGCCAGGATAGGCAACCATCGGGTGCTGACCATTCCTTTGGCTGCGAAGTAGCTCTCCAAATCATCCAGGAATTCTCGAACATATTCCTTGGTGTATCCATAAAAGGTAGGTAGTCTGTCTGTCATGGTTTCTTCGTCCTCTTGAAGTCTTCTCCTAGGTAGTTGTTGTAATACGGTCGGTGGCGGTGGTAGTGCCATTCTTGCTTTTATCTTCCACTATGGGTTTCGGCAAGTTCGGTTACGCAATATAGGTAACAAATCGGTCGATGTGTCGATTGATTTCCTGCCAGTCGGCACCAATTGTGACGGACTAAAATATATTAATGACGAAGTACTCGGAATTGAGCAAGTGCAGAAAATACGTTTCAGGGGTCTTAGCGGTTTATGCGGTAGCGTCTTAAGAAGGGTGTCGATGTAGGTGTTAACTAGCAAGAATTATATATAATTGATCAAATAAAGTATATCTGTTAGAATCTCAAAACTATCCAATTGCTTACTCCTTGAGTAAGGCTTCAGTATCCCTTGGGTTGTCTGTTTGTAAGCTTCCTTAGCTTGTTGCAGTCCAAATTTTATTGATAATTGTGAGCGGGGTATTTATAAGAAATTACAAGGTGCTATATGGGCAGCTACCCAGGTTACTGCTTGAATTTCTGATTGGCTCAGCTAAATATAAGGTACAAATTGATTGGCTAAGATATAATAAATGATATATCAGGTTATAACGTAATTAGGCGATGAAATAATATATCAGATCGAAATACTATTTTAGGTTATAGCGTGATTGTGGATCTCAACAATGCTAAAGGTCTCAACAATGCTAAAGGTCTCAACATTGTTGAAAGTCACATGACTTGATCTCACATAATTAAATTGTATGTCGTCACAAAATGTTCTGTCACATTATATATTTTTTATTCTTTTTTATAATCAATTAAACTATATTTTCTTTCTTTCAACAACATCTAAGCTAACTTGCTAGATATTTATATTATAATATCAAATACAAACAAGTGCAAAAATGTAAATTCTCCACTAGCTCACTTTAATAAGCAATAAAAAATAGATGTCAGATAAGATAATAAGAATGAGAGTGCTGATCTATGTTGTTTCAGAGCTGTTTTGAGACTTTCTGTAAGAGTGATAGATATAAAAAGCAACAACAAACACTTGCAGAAACATAACAAACAACCATGCCCTGATTCAACAATGATGAATACCTCAGAAGCCAAGTCATTGAAGCATATCGAGCCTTAGAAGACCCTCCATCTGAACTATTACCTGAGGAAGGATCTGCCCTACAAAGGACTCAAATAATAATGAAAAACATCGACATTACTCAGAAACGACAAACACAAGATGAATTTCAGGCCTACTATAAGATCGCTAGAATCTGGGAAGAAGATCTCGAACATGTATGGGACCGATGACATGCAGAAGCATGCAAATGAGCACTACATCAAGGGATTCCCCTCCAATCTCAAAGGATTGCTCTCCGGATTTACAGACTCTTCCAGTTCCGACCAGCCGCCTTGAAAAGACTTACCAAAATTGGACCATCTGCATTTCACCAACTGTCTCAAATTGCCTTTGAGGAACTTAAAGAAGAAATCCATGTAATACAAAGAGATTTTGACCAATTGGAACAGTTCCTTGATTTGTGAAACCTTTTAACCATCTTAAACCTTTCAACTGTCTTAAATCTTTAACCATCTTAAATCCATAACTTATATAACTCATTATATTATATAAATTCATAATTAGTTTATATTTTGAATAGCCAATAGTTTTCTGAGTAGTAACCTGGGCAGCTACCTATATAGCACCTCGAGAATTTGTATAAATATCCCTCAAATCTTTATTCAATAAACCTCAGTTCAATAGCAGTGCACACTCAAGATCTCTTTGAGAGCTAAAGATCTCACCTCTTCTACATACATCAAGAGTGCTAAAGACTATAAGTCTGAAATTCACAATTAATAATCTTATAAAGAAACAAAGTACTTTCGATACCTTAGAAACCTTACGATGTACTCAGAGATTTCTAAGTCCAATGCAGATTAGTATCATCAGATGCTTCCTCACAGGCAGTTTAGAAGAAACCAACCTTACAACTTGGTAGCAGTGGTAATGAAAAACTGTCATAATATTCAGAAATATACTACTAATATTTTTACAAAAAGGCCTAGAATTACCAATTCCTTTTTAGACACGACCGACGTACTCGGAGTGCTACTAAAAACACCATACACATCATATTTCCAACAGCCAGAAAGGCTACATCCATCATGGAACCCTTCAAGTGGACACAATATCAGCAACTGCTACGAAGCACTAATTTAACAACAGTAGCTCGTCTACAAGGCAAAACATACCTTGAACTTTACAACAAACTTTTAGAAGAATTCGAAAACCCTCTTACAACCGAAGCCTACTTCGAAGCATTTCAAGATTTCCTCTATGAAAATATCAAAGGAGATTGTGACATTGTTTCCATCACATGAGCTGAACACCAATTCACCAACCTTACAACTACCGTATAAGGATATAATAATCGATAGGTTATCAAAGAGTGGATTACCAATTCGCAATTTGATTACTCAATACACTGAGGCACCGTTTACTACAGAATCGCAAATAGATTATTTGAGAAATTAGTAGCAGAAGACCTCACACGGTTTGCCAAAACAACACCATTAGGACCAACTGTACCTATCACACCACTATCTATCGAAGAACCTATCAATCTTATAACATCCATATTCCAACATACATCCGGATCGAGCAAACCAACATTTAGAGAAGCAACCATATTCTCAGTAATCGACTTATGATCAGGATACCATCAGATCCACATTGCCGAAGAAAACATTCCGAAAATAGTATTTAGAACTCGATATGGACATTACGAATGGAAAGTCATGCCTTTTGGACTGACAAATGCACCTGCAACATTCCAAGGACTAATGAATGACATATTCAGACCACTACTCAATGAATTCATAGTTGTCTACATTGATAACATACTGATCTATAGCAAGACAAAAGAAGAACACTTACAACATCTCCGCCAAGTACTGGAGATCCTGAGAAAACATCAGTTGTACGCTAAACTCAGCAAATGTAACTTTCTACAAAAAGAAGTTGCATATCTTGGACATCAAATCAATGAGCAAGGTATTCTAGTCGATCCTGCAAAAATCGAGGCAATTAAGAAATGGGAAAAACTAACAATGATCAAGGAAATACAATCCTTCCTAGGACTAGCAGGATACTACTGAAGGTTTATCAAGAATTATGCAGGAATTGTAGCATGCCTACATGATCTGACAGTTACAGGCACAAATGTTTTTTAAGAATGGAATGATAACCATAACATAGCCTTCGAAACTTTGAAAGAAAAATTAACAACTGCACCTGTCCTTAGAAGCCCAGATTAGAACCTACAATTTGTAATGACTACCGATGCCTCAGATTATGCAATTGAAGCTGTACTTTCACAAGAAAACCAACCTATTGCCTACCATTCAAGAAAGATATCATCTGCAGAAAGAAATTACCCTGTTCACAAAAAGGAGTTACTCGCAATAATCGATGCAATACAGGCTTGGAGACACTACCTAATAGGCAACAAATTCCTGATCTATACAGATCATGAATCACTCAAGTACCTGAACAAACAACCAACCCTCTCCACCCAACAAGCGCGATGGATGGATCACCTCAACAACTATCACTTCGAAATAATCTACAAACCCAGAAAACTTAATGTTATAGCAGATGCATTATCCCATCAACAACAGGAGGATGAACAGATCAAAGCCATCATCAAAATCACAGACAACTGGATACAAGAAATTCAAGAAGGAGTTCAGATAGACAAAGAAGCACAGAAAATCATAGAAGAACTCAACACCAAACCAGACATGACAAACAAATTCAAGATTCGAAACAACAACCTCTATTATGAAGATCAACTCTTCATACCATCAAACCTTCGTGTCAAGATTCTACAAGAATATCATGATATACCCTTAGCAGGCCACTTCGGATTTGATAAAACTTACGAAGCACTCACCAGAAACTTTTACTAGCCAAAAATATTTACAAGCACCAAGAGCTTCATAGCTTCTTGCAATACTTGTCAATGTAACAAAACACTCCAACAATCACCCACTGGACTATTACAACCACTACCTATACCTGCCGAAAAATGGGAACAAATCAGTATAGATTTCATTATCCAACTACCGAAAACAACATCTGGAAAAGACACAATAACCGTCTTCATCGATTGACTCAGCAAACAGACTCACTTCGTTGCAAGCAAAACAACTGACACTGTACCAGAAGTAGCAAAAATATTTTTTGATAATATTTTTTGCCTACATGGACTACCATGAATTATTATCTACGACCGAGATCCAAAGTTTACAAGCAACTTTTGGCAATCGCTATTCAAGATACTTGGAACAAAAATAGCACTTTCAACTGCATTTCACCCACAGACTGACAGACAAACAGAACACATGAACCAGACATTGGAACAAATGCTTAGAACTTATGTCAACTATCGACAAAATGATTGGGATGAACACTTAACTGCCACCGAGTTCGCATGCAATAATGCTCAGCAAAAGTCAATGAAACTATCGCCATTCTTCCTGAATTATAGCTATCACCCACTGACACCAGCAACCTTGTTACTAGAAAAGGAAAAGGTTGAATCAACAGTACAAGCCATTGATGACTTCACCACATGAATGACCAACCTGCTGACCAAAGCACAAAATGCAATTTATGAAGCACAAGTACAACAGACAAGATATGCAAACAAAAAAAGGCATAAAGAATTATTTGAGATAGACAAAATGGTCTTACTGTCCTCAAGACATATCACATTGTGACAATTATCTAATCAACCTTCAAAGAAACTTCAGAACAAGTTTCTCGGACCATTCAAGATTATCGAAAAAATATCAGCTATTGCTTATAAACTGGAGTTACCATTAACAATGAAGATTCACCCCGTGTTTCATGTATCACTACTGAAACGTTACATACCAAATAATGACGATCTATTTCCAGACAGACAAGTCATACCACCTGCACCAATTTTGGTCAATGACACAGAAGAATTCGAAGTAGAAGAAATCTTAGATCAACGGATTATCAAACAAGGCAACAGATCGACACCGCAATACCTAATCAAATGGAAAGGATACCCCTTACATGATGCAACATGGGAACTGCTTAGCAATCTAACAAACGCAGATGAAGCACTGGAAAAATATCACAAGTCCTTACAGAAATAGCATGGATGCTATTTTCTCAAAGAGGGAAGAGTTGTAAGAGTGAGAGATATAAAAAGCAGTAACAAACACTTGCAGAAACATAACAAACAACCATGCCCCAATTCAACAATGATGAATACCTCCGAAGCCGAGTCATTGAAGTATACCGAGCCTTAGAAGACCCTCCATCTAAACTATTATCTGAGGAAGGATCTGCCCTACAAAGGACTCAAATAATAATGAAAAACATCGACATTACTCAGAAATGACAAACACAAGACAAATTTCAGGCCTACTATAAGATCGCTAGAATCTGGGAAGAAGATCTCGAACATGTATGAGACCGACGACATGCAGAAGTATGCAAACGAGCACTACATCAAGGGATTCCCCTCCAATCTCAAAGGATTGCCCTCCGGATTTATGGACTCTTCCAGTTCTGACCAGCCGCCTTGAAAAGACTTACCAAAATTGGACCATTCGCATTTCACCAACTGTCTCAAATTGCCTTTAAGGAACTTAAAGAAGAAATCCGTGTAATACAAAGAGATTTCGACCAATTGGAACAATTCCTTGATTTGTAAAACCTTTTAACCATCTTAAACCTTTCAACTGTCTTAAATCTTTAACCATCTTAAATCCATAACTTATATAACTCATTATATTATATAAATTCATAATTAGTTTATATTTTGAATAGCCAATAGTTTTCCGAGTAGTAACCTGGGCAGCTACCCATATAGCACCTTGAGAATTTGTATAAATATCTCTCAAATCTTTATTCAATAAACCTCAGTTCAATAGCAGTGCACATTCAAGATCCCTTTGAGAGCTAAAGATCTCACCCCTTCTACACACATTAAGAGCGCTAAAGACTATAAGTCTGAAATTCACAATTAATAATCTTATAAAGAAACAAAGTACTTTCGATACCTTAGAAACCTTGTGATGTACTCAGAGATTTCTAAGTCCAACGCAGATTAGTATTATCAGATGCTTCCTCACAGGCGGTTTAGAAGAAACCAACCTTACAACTTGGTAGCAGCGGTAATGAAAAACTATTATAATATTCAGAAATATACTACTAATATTTTTACAAAAAGGCCTAGAATTACCAATTCCTTTTTAGACACGACTGACATACTCAGAGTGCTACTAAAAACACCATATACATCATATTTCCAACAGCCAGAGAGGCTACATCCATCATGGAACCCTTCAAGTGGACACAATATCAGCAACTGCTATGAAGCACTAATTCAACAACAGTAGCTTGTCTATGAGGCAAAACATACCTTGAACTTTACAACGAACTTTTAGAAGAATTTGAAAACCCTCTTACAACTGAAGCCTACTTCGAAGCATTTCAAGATTTCCTCTATGAAAATATCAAAGGAGATTGTGACATTGTTTCCATCACATGAGCTGAACACCAATTCACCAACCTTACAACTACCGTACAAGGATATAATAATCGACAGGTTATCAAAGAGTGGATTACCAATTCACAATTTGATTACTCAACACACTGAGGCACCATTTACTACAGAATCGCAAATAGATTATTTGAGAAATTAGTAGCAGAAGACCTTACATGGTTTGCCAAAACAACACCATTAGGATCAACTGTACCTATCACACCACTATCCATCAAAGAACCTATCAATCTCACAACATCCATATTCCAACATATATCCGGACCGAGCAAACCAACATTTAGAGAAGCAACCATATTCTCAGTAATCGACTTATGATCAGGATACTATCAGATCTACATTGCTGAAGAAGACATTTCGAAAACAGCATTTAGAACTTGATATGAACATTACGAATGGAAAGTCATGCCTTTTGGACTAACAAATGCACCTGCAACATTCCAAGAACTGATGAATGACATATTCAGACCACTACTTGATGAATTCATAGTTGTCTACATTGATGACATACTGATCTATAGCAAGACAAAAGAAGAACACTTACAACATCTCCGCCAAGTACTGGAGATCCTGAGAAAACATCAGTTGTATGCTAAACTCAGCAAATATAACTTTCTACAAAAAGAAGTTGCATATCTTGGATACCAAATCAATAAGTAAGGTATTCTAGTCGACCCTGCAAAAATCGAGGCAATCAAGAAATGGGAAAAACTAACAATGATCAAGGAAATACAATCCTTCCTAGGACTAGCAGGATACTACTGAAGGTTTATCAAGAATTATGCAGGAATTATAGCATGCCTACATGATCTGACAGTTACAGGCATAAATGTTATTCAAGAATGGAATGACAACCATAACATAGCCTTCGAAACTTTGAAAGAAAAATTAACAACTGCACCTGTCCTTAGAAGCCCAGATCAGAACCTATAATTTGTAATAACTACCGATGCCTCAGATTATGCAATTAGAGCTATACTTTCACAAGAAGACCAACCTATCACCTACCGTTCAAGAAAGATGTTATCTACAGAAAGAAATTACCCTGTTCACGAAAAGAAGTTACTCGCAATAATCAATGCAATACAGGCTTGGAGACACTACCTAATAGGCAACAAATTCCTGATCTATACAGATCATGAATCACTCAAGTACCTGAACAAACAACCAACCCTCTCCACCCGACAAGTGCGATGGATGGATCACCTCAACAACTATCACTTTGAAATAATCTACAAACCCGGAAAACTTAATGTTGTAGTAGATGCATTATTCTATCAATAACAGGAGGACAAACAGATCAAAGCTATCATCGAAATTACAGACAACTGGATACAAGAAATTCAAGAAGGAGTTCAGATAGACAAAGAAGCACAGAAAATCATAGAAGAACTCAACACCAAACCAGACATGACAAACAAATTCAAGATTCGAAACAACAACCTCTATTATGAAGATCGACTCTTCATACCATCAAACCTTTGTGTCAAGATTCTACAAGAACATCATAATATACCCTTAGCAGGCCACTTCGGATTTGATAAAACTTACGAAACACTCACCAGAAACTTTTACTGGCCGAAAATGTTTACAAGCACCAAGAGCTTCATAGCTTCTTGCGACACTTGTCAATGTAACAAAATACTCTGACAATCACCCGCTGGACTATTACAACCACTACCTATATTTGCCGAAAAATGGGAACAAATCAGTATGGATTTCATTATCCAACTACCGAAAACAATATCTAGGAAAGACATAATAACCGTCTTCGTCAATCGACTCAGCAAACAGACTCACTTTGTTGCAAGCAAAACAACTGACACTGCACCAGAAGTAGCAAAAATATTTTTTGATAATATTTTTCGCCTATATGGACTACCACGAATTATTATCTGCGACCGAGATCCAAAGTTTACAAGCAACTTTTGACAATTGCTATTCAAGACACTTGGAACAAAAATAGCACTCTCAACTGCATTTCACCCACAGATCGACGGACAAACAGAATGCATGAACCAGACATTGGAACAAATGCTTAGAACTTACATCAACCATCGACAAAATGATTAGGATGAACACTTAACTGCCGCCGAGTTCGCATGCAATAATGCTTAGCAAAAGTCAATGAAACTATCGCCATTCTTCCTGAATTATGGCTATTACCTACTGACACTAGCAACCTTGTTACTAGAAAAGGTTAAATCAATAGTACAAGCCGTTGATGACTTCACCACATAAATGACCAACCTGCTGACCAAAGCACAAGATGCAATTCATGAAGCACAAGTACAACAGACAAGATATGCAAACGAAAAAAGGTATGAAGAATCATTTGAGATAGACGAAATGGTCTTACTGTCCTCAAGACATATCACATTGTGACAATTATCTAATCAACCTTCAAAGAAACTTCAGAACAAGTTTCTCGAACCATTCAAGATTATCAAAAAAATATCAGCTGTTGCTTACAAACTGGAGTTACCATCAACAATGAAGATTCACCCCATGTTTCATGTATTATTACTGAAACGTTACATACCAAATAATGACGATCTATTTCTAAACAGACAAGTCATACCACCCACACCAATTTTGGTCAATGACACAGAAGAATTCGAAGTAGAAGAAATCTTAGATCAATGGATTACTAAACAAGGTAACAGATTGACACCACAATACCTAATCAAATGGAAAGAATACCCCTTACACGATACAACATGGGAACCGCTTAGCAATCTGACAAACGCAGATGAAGCACTGGAAAAATATTACAAGTCCTTACAAAAATAGCATGGACACTATTTTCTCAAAGAGGGAAGAGTTGTAAGAGTGATAGATATAAAAAGCAGCAACAAACACTTGCAGAAACATAACAAACAACCATGCCCTAATTCAACAATGACGAATACCTTCGAAGCCGAGTTATTGAAGCATACTGAGCCTTAGAAGACCCTCTATCTGAACTATTACCTGAGGAAGGATCTGCCCTACGAAGGACTCAAATAATAATGAAAAACATCGACATTGCTCAGAAATGACAAACACAAGATGAATTTCAGGCCTATTATAAGATCGCTAGAATCTGGGAAGAAGATCTCGAACATGTATGGGACTGATGACATGCAGAAGTATGCAAACGAGCACTACATCAAGGGATTCCCCTCCAATCTCAAAGGATTGCCCTCTGGATTTACAGACTCTTCCAGTTCCGACCAGCCGCCTTGAAAAGACTTACCAAAATTGGACCATCCGCATTTCACCAACTGTCTCAAATTGCCTTTGAGGAACTTAAAGAAGAAATCCATGTAATACAAAGAGATTTTGATCAATTGGAACAGTTCCTTGATTTGTGAAACCTTTTAACTGTCTTAAACCTTTCAACCATCTTAAATCTTTAACTGTCTTAAATCCATAACTTATATAACTCGTTATATTACATAAATTCATAATTAGTTTATATTTTGAATAGCCAATAGTTTTCTGAGTAGTAACCTGGGCAGCTACCCGTATAGTACCTTGAGAATTTGTATAAATATCCCTCAAATCTTTATTCAATAAACCTCAGTTCAATAGCAGTGCACACTCAAGATCCCTTTGAGAGCTAAAGATCTCACCCCTTCTACACACATCAAGAGCGCTAAAGACTATAAGTCTGAAATTCACAATTAATAATCTTATAAAGAAACAAAGTACTTTCGATATCTTAGAAACCTTGCGATGTACTCGGAGATTCCTAAGTCTAATGCAGATTAGTATCATCAGATGCTTCCTCACAGGCAGTTTAGAAGAAACCAACCTTACACTTTCGCATATATGATTGATGAGAAGATAACTTTTTATTAAAGCAAAATATTAAGCTATTTATACAAAATAATAACTAGATGTATAAAGTATAAATACTATTGTAGAAATAAAAAAAAAGAAAAGGTAGTGGAATATTCAAGTTTAAATATCCAAAAATATAAGGGTTAGAATAGAAAATGACTCTACAGAGCCATGCAAATATAATAATCCAAGGAGTTATAATATTTATACATCACTAATACATATAGTATATAAGATACTAAGGCTTGGTAAAGCCACATATTCTAGTGCTCTACAATGAAGAACTAAAGTCTTATAAATTTGTTACTACATCTGGTCACAGGCTAAGAAAGGCTTATTCTTGAGTCTAAAGTTATTATTTAAGTTTTAGCTAATATTTCTTAACCTTGCTTCAATATACTATCATTGCTAAAATAGAGCTATCAGTATATCATAACTAGATGTTCTGCCTTTTTATATTTTGTACAAAGTATAGACCTTTCCATTTGGGCTATATATCAGGAAACTATTTTTAGTTTATAGTCTATAACTAGCATCCATACTTATAGGCTGTTTACAGGGCTGTTTGCAGGCTGTTCTAGCTAGTTTGTAGTTTATAATATTATTTTAGAGATGTTCAAAGTTTATAATATTGTTCTAGTAGAGTTCTAGAGTAGTTTATAGCTATTTACTAATAATAGTTTGTAGTCTATAACTAGTATCTGTATCTATGGCTATTTTGTTCATAGCTCTTAGTAAAATAGTTTGCAGCTCTTAGTAAAATAGTTTGTAGATTAATTAACTATTTTTCTGATATAGCTTGGCTAGCTATAGAGATTCTACAATACTTCTATAAAGTAAGACTTAGTTCTCAATCTATAGCAGTACTATATTAGCTTTCTTATCTTAGTTTACATCAGAAAAATAGTTAATTAATCTACAAACTATTTTACTAAGAGCTGCAAACTATTTTACTAAAAGTTATGAACAAAATAGCTATAAATACAAATACTAGTTATAGACTATGAACTATTATTGGTAAACAGCTGTGAACAGCTGTAAACTACCCTAGAACTCTACTAGAACAATATTGCGAACTATGAACTGGCTAGAACAGCCTGTGAACAGCCTGCAAATAGCCTACAAGCATGGATGCTAGTTATAGATTATAAGCTAAAAATAGTTTCCTGATATATATTATTATTATTCCTGGACTTTTTCAATGAAGACAGCTGCCTTGTGTTGAAATTGATCTTCAAATGTGTGTTTGGAGTAAAGAGTGCACTGGCTTATGAAGCCAATATGTGTGTATTTATTAATGCTAAAATATGATTGATCGATACAAACAAAGATCATCTAAGCCACGATTGAGTAACATAACGATCGATTGTTGATGGGAGAGATATAATAAGCTAATAATTTCAACACTCTCCCTGCTTGACATATCTTGATAAAAAATAAATAAATAAAAATAAAAGAATAAAAATGTTTAACTGTATATTATGAATGGCATCCATGAAGTACATTCACTGCAAATAACTATATGTAAAATACTACTTAAGTGATAAGACTGACATAATAAAGAACATAAAAGTTTTTAAAAAGTTAGTTATGTAAGCTCATTTTTGTGATCAACATTTCAAGTCTTGGTCACACAAGTGGCTTGGTTAATATATTGGTGATCATTTCATCTGTCGCTATGTAAATGATATCTATCACCTTTGATTCAACTTTCTCTCGAATAAAGTGGTGCTGAATGTCAATATGCTTTGATCGAGCATGATTAATTGGGTTTTTGGCGAGGGCGATTGCTGATTGGTTGTCTTTAAATAAGGTTATCGCACAATTCTGCAAATATCCTAGCTCATCCAATAGGGTACATAGCCAAATGGCTTCTTTCATCGCATGTGCTAATGTCATATATTCTACCTCAGTTATTGATAGGGCAATGGTTAGTTGGCATTTGCTTGACCAGCTGATGGCTCCTCCTGATAGGTTGAAAATATATCTCATGGTTGATCATCGTATATTAATGTCTCCTCCCCAGTTAGCATCACTGAAACCGATCAGTCTTAGATCCTGATCGCGTCTAAGGCACAGCTTATAATTGGCTGTTTCTTTAATATATCTTAATAATCATTTGAGGGTGTAGTGATGTTCTTACATTGGATTGGCCGAAAATTGACTGATGATGCTAACAGCAGCAGCTAGATTAGGTCTCATCCCAATCATCAGGTACATTATACTACTAATTATTTGTCTGAATAGATTTTGGTCTACAGATTTTCTCCCTTCAGCTTTGAGTTGAATGGATGGATCAAGGGGTGTGCTGATTGGCTTGGTATCCGTCATGTTAAACCTTGTAATAATTTGATTGGCAAAGTGGCTTTAATCAATTGTGATTATGTGTGTTTTTCAATTGTGTATGACTCGAATACTCAAAAAATGTTTAATTTCGCCACAGTCCATCATATCAAATGCATTGCTAAGTTCCACCTTGAATTTGTTTATCATTTCCATCGAGTCAGCCAGAATTAGTAGATCGTCGACATATATGGCAATAATTATCAGTAATTGATCATTTTGTCTTCTTCTTAGATAAATGCTGTGATCTGATTGTAGTTTTGTAAAACTTGATTGGCTGAGGTAGTTGTCAATCTTCTGATTCTACATATGAGGTAATTGCTTTAGTCCATATAATGATCGATTGAGCTTATACACAGCTCTCGGTGACAGCTCTAATTGGTCGATTCCTTCAGGTACTATCATGTAGATCTCTTTATCAAGATCGCCATTCAGGAACGCAGTTTTTATGTCTATTTGGTGAATTTCTAAGTTTAGAACTGCACTGATCGATAAAAGTGCTCTGATTGATGTGAATTTCGCCATAGGAGCAAATGTTTCATTATAATCAATTCCTTGCTGTTGTGAATATCCCTTGGCTACTAATCTTACCTTGTACCTGGCAACCAATCCATCAGTGTTGAGCTTCTTTTTAAATACCCATCTGCATCCAATCGGCTTGCGTCCCACAGGCACCTCAGGTACAATTGTCCACATGTCATTATTCTTAAGTGATTTAAGCTCTTGATTGATCGCTTCCTCCTAAAGCTTTGCATCAGGCAGAGAAATTGCTTCCTTGTAGGTCATTGGGTCATCAGTCGATTCAATTAAATTAGCTTCTGGCATGCGATCTTGTCAAATTTGTAGAGCTTTTGTGTCGATCAATTGTTTGATTAGCTCCCAGGTGTTGTCATCATTGTCATAGCCTAGCCATTTAACCAGATATTGCCTTTTTTTATCAATCTTGCATTCTCCGATAATCACTTTAATAACATATTCTTGATCTTTTAGATTGACGATTGTTGGGGATTTTAATATAATAGATTCATCAAATGTGACATTGCAGCTGATCTCTATCTTCCTATTGGTTGGATCCCAGAGCCTATATGCCTTCTTTTCATCATGATAGTTAATCATTTTAAGCTTTTTGAATCGGGGCACCAGTTTCGACCTTTTTCCTTTACGAATATGTATATATGCATCAGCCTATATGACGCGCAAGTTACTGATATCAGGCTTGTGACCATGCCATAATTCAAATGGTAAAGTACTCTCCTTATTGGCTCGCATTGGCAATTGGTTGTATAAATATGTAGCACTTGCAACAAGTTCAGCCCAAAGTTCATCAGGTATGTCGGCAGTGATTTTAATGGCCTAGATCGACTCCATCAATGTCTGGTTATATCATTCGGCTACACCATTTTGTTGCGGCGTATCCGGCGTCATCATTTCATGATGAATTCCGTTTTTGATTAAAAATTCGTGCATCTTGGTGTTTACATACTCTCCTCCTCCATCAGACTGGAGAATCTTCAGTTTTCGGCCCGATTGCATTTTGGCGAACGCCTTGAATGTCCGGAATTGATCAAATGTATCACTTTTGTTGTCAATAAAATATGTTGTGATATAGCGAGTGGCGTCATTGATGAATGTTAATATATATTTCACTCCATTGACTGATGGCGTGGGCATCGGCCTGTACAGATCTGAGTGCACCCTTCCAATAGGCTCCATCGATCAATTTTTCGCATGTCCGAAAGGCTTGCGGTGTGACTTCATGTGTTTACACCCAGTGCATATTTCGATTTGTCTGGTTGACAGCCGCACATCTCCAAGCCCTATGACAAATTTGTTGATTGATTGCAGAGTATTTCGGTCTGGATGACCCAGTCGGTGATGCCATAATGTATAGTCATCAATCTTGGAATCGGCGATATTTGCTTCTAGCTCTAGCTCTGGTGATGTCGATAAATGAAATAGGTCACCATCGGCTTGTCCGATTTTGATTTCTTCATGATCCATACCAATTTTAATTACTGATCTGTCACTCTTGAAGGTTATGTCATTTCCGTCATGTGTCAACGCCTGCACAGATATTAAATTTCTAGTAATTTCTGGTACATATAAAATGTTCCATAATTTCAGCTTGTCATCGAGCTCAATTGTCCCAACATGTGTCATGCATAGTTTTTCATTCCCTGCACACGTGACCAAGCCATCGTGCTCAGCCACTGTCTCAAAAATCTCTAATTGGTTAAACATATGTTGCATGGCTCCTGAATCAATGATAGTGCTAATTGCCAGATTTACTTTGGCTCTTGGTTTAGCCTTTTCTTTTTCTGTTTTTACCCAATCATTAAATTTGTTGTATTGAAATATTCTGTGTTCTCCCTCACAGACGTAATATTTCTAAGGGTATCTCCGAAAATTCCCACCTCGATGGGCTCCGCGATCACCATCTCAGTCATTATGATGACCTCCTCGATTGTTTCCATTATCGTTGTTATAGCCTCGGTCTCGTCCGGTACTTCCACCTCGATTGCTGTGACTGCTGCCTCTGTAGCTGCCTTGATCGCTGCCTCGGTAGTCGCCTTGGTCTGTCACGTGGGCTTTGTCGTACCTTTGTTTACTATCTGAGTCGAATCTGATGTATGCGAGTTGTAAAGCCTCCAGCATTGTCGGCATATTCTCCTATGCAAGTATTAATTCCCAGTACCTGGAGCTTAGACCCTGGAGATATTGCGGTATAGCTTCTGTGTTGATCATATCTTCGATTTGCGCCATAATTCAGTTAAACATGTCATTATAATCTTTGATCAATCCTTTTTGCTTCATCATCACAAGCTTATCGCATATTCATAACAATTGTTCCATTGGTGTGTATTTTTGCGTCATAGCCTCTTTAAGCTTATTCCACAAATCAAATTCTCCCAATGTGTTCATGTGCCTCCATAACCACATTCTAGCATTACCTGTAATTTTACTGATCACTGCGTTGACTTCCTCCTTTTGTACTGATAGATTGGTACTGGTAATAAATTGATCTATGGTATCAAAGTAATCAAACAATCTGGGTGTGCCTCCTGATCTATCGAATTTGTTGATCAATCTCAGATACTCCTTCGCCAGATCGTTAAGCTTTATTGATGTTGTTGGTGATAGTGATAGTGATTGTCTTTGTGGCGTGTTACCTTCTGTAGCTGCATTCTGATTGGTTGGTGCACTAGGTGATGTGTTTGTTTTGTCAATTTTTGCTATCAATTCGCCCAATAGGGTTGCCAGCGTGTCTAATTTATCTTTCTGATTTCTGATCATTGTAGCCATCTGTTCCTATCGATCAAGACTAAATCCAATATTGCTCTGATGGTTGCCATCTAATCCTTCATCGTTATCATCAGAGGGTTGATATCTGTTATCTGTTTTTAATTTAGACCGCAATCTTGTCGATCTTGTTACTGACGACGATGATATATATAGATTGTCCATTTCATTATGTCGCGTTGTTGAATGCTATGTCGTTACGTATTGTTTATCGCATTGCTTTATCGCAGTGTCGTTTGTCGCATTGTTTATCGCGTTGTTTGATGTGTTATTTACAATGTTAAATAAACACTTACAGTAATCGCAGTTGTAACTACTATGATTGCATAGATGCTATGATTGCATAGATCTCAGGTTGTCAAGCTGCAATTTGAGCAGCTCAGGGCTCATAACCTGTTGAAATTGATCTTCAAATGTGTGTTTGGAGTAAAGAGCATACTGGCTTATAAAGCCAATATGCATATATTTATTAATGCTAAAATATGATTGGTCGATATAAACAAAGATCATCTAAGCCATGATTGAGTGACGTAACGATCGATTATTGATGGGAGAGATATAATAAGCTAATAATTTCAATACCTTGTACTATATAAGCTAGAGTCTAGCAATGTCACATGAGATGTATACCTAGAGTCAATTGTCATAAATCCCTGGGTCTTGCATTGGATAATGAAATTTGTAGCTAGGCTTCCTTCCATAGATAAACTCAAAAGGGCTAAACTTTATCAATTTTTGTTGAATTATTCATATAGCAAAAAGGGTACTATTAAGGTAATAATCTCATATATCTTCTTAACTGATGATCTTAGTAAGAATATTCTTGACTATTTGATTAGTTTGTTCTATCTATCCATTCTTTTAGGAGTAATAGAATGTTATCTGAATATGTTTGATATAGTATATTGTGACGGACTAAAATATATTAATGGCGAAATACTCTGAGTTGAGCAAGTGCAGAAAATGTGCTTTAGGGGTCTTAGCAGGTTATGCGGTAGCGTCTTAAGAAGAGTGTCGATGTAGGTGTTAACTAGCAAGAATTAAATGCGATCGATTGAATAAAGTGTATCTGTTAGAATTTCGAAACTATCCAATTGCTTACTCCTTGAGTAAGGCTTCAATATCCCTTGGGTTGTCTGTTCGTAAGCTTCCTTAGCTTGTTGCAGTCTGAATTTTATTGATAATTGCGAGCGGGGTATTTATAAGAAATTACAAGGTGCTATACGGGCAGCTACCCAGGTTACTGCTTGAATTTCTGATTGGCTCAGCTAAATATAAGGTACAAATTGATTGGCTAAGATATAATAAATGATATATCAGGTTATAACGTAATTGGGCGATGAAATAATATATCAGATCGAAATACTATTTTAGGTTATAGCATGATTGTGGATCTCAACAACGCTATAAGTCTCAACAACGCTAAAGGTCTCAACAATGCTAAAGGTCTCAACAACGCTAAAGGTCTCAATGTTGTTGAGAGTCACATGACTTGATCTCACATGATCAAATTGTATGTCATCACAAAATGTTCCATCACATCTCCTTCCTTTCTGCGAGTTAGACTTCAAGGTATAGTTCTAACTCGGAGAAATCCCTTTGTAACTGTTTTACCTCTTCCTCTAGCTCATTCATTTCATTCTGTGTCAGTTGATTTAGTTGGTGCATACTGCATTGAAAGTGATTTAAAGCACTAGGCTTGTGCTTGAATAGTTGATAAATCCGATCAGCCATTCTTGCGTTATAGGCAGGAAGTGCTCCTTTGAGGGCTCGTTGACAGATTTCTCTATCCTTCCGGTTCCAGATATGTTCAACTTCTTCATCCCAGAGTTATGCTATTCGATAGTATTCCTTCCACTCATTGATTCGTGCCAAATGTTGCCTCCTTTGAATGTTGTGTACAATCGATCGAGTCTTCTGTAAGGTCAATCCTTCTATCTCCTCAAGGTCCTCCAGGGGTTCTATATGTCGGTAGGCCTCGATCAGGCTGACTCGGACTTTATGGAAGTTGTTCCAGCAGGGCATGATATTTCTTGAGGCGGTTTCGGTGGACAGTATAGGGTAAGATCGTTCCTGTTGTTTTTCGTAACTGATACGTAGTTCCTTTTATACTCGCGATGTAGTATGGTCCTTCCCATTTTGGGTCTAATTTTGCCAACCATGAGGACTCTACTATGTTCTGGTATAGTAAGACTTGGTCACCGATCTTCAATCGCTCAGTTTCCTTGTGTTCCTTGTCGTAATTCTTCTTTTGTCGATCTTGTGCGATGGCGATAAATTCTCTCGCCTTGTTTCGGACATTGTGTAATTCTTGAATTTCCTTTGTCACACGATGCTCGATTTGCTTTTCCCAGGAGGTGTGGCTGGGTTCCGGGGTGGTCATTACTTGGTCTACCAGCTGATGAGCTTTTCTTCCATAAGCGAGCTCAAAAGGGGTGAACTTTGTTGTCTCTTGTTTCATTGTTCGTAGTGCAAATAAGGTGGAAGGTAGGTACAAGTCCCAATCTCCTCCTTGTGATTGTACTATTTTAGCAATCGTGTTCTTGATGGTTTGATTCGTCCATTCAGTGAGTCCATTTCCTTGAGGGTGGTAGGCAGTAGTCTTTATCTAGCGGATCCCGAAGTGTTGCGTCAATATCTGCATGAATTCATTAACGAATTCAGTTCCTTGATCGGAGGTCATCTCATAAGGTATTCTATGGCGGCAGATAATATCTTCGTAGATAAAAGGTGCAATATTAAGGGCGTCTGCAAGGGGCAAGGCTCTTGCTTCGGGGTACTTGGTCAGGTAATCCACTGCTACTATGATGTATCAATTTCCTCTAAGTGTCCTTGGTAGCGGTCCAACAATATCTATTCCAATATGTTCGAAGGGTCCTCCAGGTACAATCGGTTGTAAGGTCTCGATTTCCTTTCCTCGGCGCCTCTTCTGGCAAGTGTCGCATCTCCTGATATATTCTCTAATATCTTCGTACATATTCTTCCAATAATATTTTTCTGATAATTGTTGATATGTGTTGTCTACGCCCATGTGTCCTGCCAGCTGATGGTCATGAGAGGCCTGAAGTACCATCTGCTTTTTGTGTTCAGGAACTACAAGTCGTGTCTGTCCTCTGTCGTCGGTAAAGTATATTATTCTTGATAAAATAGTTGAGTGCCATTGTCCGTATAAGCCGTTGATCATTTTCGTTCGTCGTCCCAGTAAAGGTTAGGTTACTGAGGTAATCCAAATATCCGTTATAGAGTTCAGTGTTCATTGGGTAGGTATATTCTTTTTGGTTCGGGGTGTTGATCTCGGATAAATTGGGGTAGGCGTGAGAGGGTGTCCACATTCTGATGATTCCATCCTTTCCTGTATTGCGTCGTGAAGTCGTATTCCTGCAGTATAGCTAACCATCGTACATACATTCCTGTCAGGTTCGGTTTGTTCCAAAGCCATTTGAGGGCTGAGTGGTCTGTTATCAGAGTGAACTACTTTCCAATCAGGAAGTGGCGAAAATGTTGTACGGCCCAAACGACTGCTACGCATTCCAGTTGGGTGGCTCCGTAGGAAGGTTCTGCTCCATGGGTGGCTCGTCCTGCATAAGCAATCACATGTTCTCCATCTTTGTCATTCTGCGCTAAAATTGCTCCAAGTCCAAATGACGATGCATCTATATACAGCTTGAATACTTTTGTGAGGTCTGGTCTTGCCATAACTGGTGCGTGGGTAAGTGCTTCCTTGATCAGGTTGAAGGCAGTTTGTGCAGCTGACGTCCATTCCCATGCTCTTCCTTTTCTTTGCAACATGTGCAGGGGTGCGGCAATTTCAGAGTAACCAGGGATAAACCTTTTATAGAACTGGACCAGTCCTAGAAATCCTCGTAGAGTCATCTTATCTTGCAGGATTGGAAAGGCCTTGACGATTTCGGTCTTCTTTGGGTCCAGGCGGATTTCTCCTCCATCGATTATAAATCCGAGGTATTCGATTTTCTTCTGTCCAAAGTAGCACTTTGTCGGCTTGATCCTTAGTCTATGTTTTCTGAGTCGTTCAAATACTTCCTTCAGGATCACCATGTGTTCCACGAAGTTTTCTGCGTAGATGTTGATGTCATCGATATACACAATTACTCCATGTCCAATCAAATCGTAGAAGATTTTGTTTATTGCAGCCTGGAAGGTGGCGGGTGCATTGCAAAGTCCAAAGGACATTCTTGTAAATTCGTACTGTCCAAATGGTGTAACAAATGCTGATTTCTTCTGTGCTTCGGGCGTCATTCCGATCTGGTTATATCCTGCCCATAGGTCCAAGGTTGAGTAGATTTGTGCCCTTTTCAACATGTTTTGTAAGTCTTCTGAGTGCGGGATCAGATATGCATGCTTCTTGGTGACTGAGTTTAATTTGTGATAGTCGATAACCATCCTCTGTCCATCCTTCTTTGGTACTATGCTGATAGGTGATGCCTATGGGCTTTTTGATCATACAATTACTCCTGACTCCAATAGCTCTTGAACATGCTTTCATACAAAGTCATGATAGTTGGCCGGCAATCTGTAGGGTGCCTGTTTGATCGGTTTGGCGTCTCCTGTGTCGATATGGTACGTAAAGAAGGCTTGATCCGGCAGGTCCTTGAAACTGATTGTGATAATATCCTCATACTCCTTCAGTAGGTCTTGCAACTGTTTCTTCTGGTTCGGTAACAGGTTTTCGTTAAGGGAGTAGATGTGCTTCTTGGCGCTCTCCTGGTCATCCAGTCTTTCCATTATCACATTTGCCTGTCCAGTCGATCCAAATCCTTTTCTTCCACGTTGTGTTTCTTCTAGGTTTTCTACTTCTTTTAGAGGTTGTTGTTCGCATTTGATGATCACCATCTGAGCGATTCGATCTCCTTGGTATACTTTGAATTGGCTGTAGTTGTGGTTTACTAGCCCAACCTCGATTTCTCCCCTGTAGTCTTCATTTATCAATCCGGGGAAGGCTCCTATCCCAGAATTGCGGTAGAGTCCACTTCTTACCCATACTTGTGCACATTGTCCGGGTGGTAGGGTGATAGCAATTCCTATTTTTATAAAGGCTGATGATTTCGGTTCTAGAGTGTAGTCTTCATTTGTGTACAGATCATAACCTGCGGCTCCTTCAGTTTTTCTCTTTGGTATGGTTGCGCTTTCTGTTAGTTTCTTGACTCGAGTTGCTGTATTCTTTTCTTCAATCGTAAATACTTCTTCAAAGGTGGGAATATTCGGCTCCTTCCACTGTTCGTGAGTTGTGTCTTGCGGTAGGTTTTGCCACAAATCCTTCCACCACCAATAGCGCATGCTGATGCGTTCATCAGGGTGAACTATCTCCTCAAGTGCGATGATTTCTTCTTCCGAGTCTGAGTTGCTTTCTTCAATTAGGATAGGTCCATCATCTTCATCACTTTCCTGGAACAGGGCTCTGACTTCAATGGTTGTCTGAGTAGTATAAACTTCATTGCTCCATTCCTCAGGTACTTCCTCATCTTCATTCTCTTTGGGTATCGTCTGTTCTTGTTCTCGATCATAACGTTCCTTCCAAGTTCCATGGTAGTTGATATTGTATGGTTCGTCTGGATATCTGACCCAGTTTTCGCATTCTCAAAGGTCATAGGGGTTGACCTCATCCCAGTAGCATCCTTGCAGGTAGGTGTTGCGATTTCCCCAAAGACGTCCTTTGCCGATGTGTCCAATATTTGTCCAGAAACAGTCCCATACTTCTCCAGTATTGTCTGCGAATGGGTGAGGATTCCTTCCATTATACGGCCCATGATTCATTGAGGGTGGAGTCCTTCGGCGGGTCTGTGATAATCTCGGTTTTCTGATCTTCTTTTCTGTCGGCAGATGCATCTCCAAGGTGTCTTGGTAAGGTATCAACTTCGTATCACTGCAAGTGCACATCATCTCGGTGCAATAGATGCATTGCTCACAGAATGGACATCTAGTGTTTCTCATGTTGTATTCAATCAACTGGTTCTTCTCCAGAGGCGTCAGGCAGCAGTATTCATTATTAATCACCACGTTTGCTTCTTCTTCTTCCACCAAATTGAGGTGCGCCTGTTCGGGGGTTATTCCTTCATCTGTGTCACTTTCGTCTTCCGGCCTTTGAGTAAGTTTCGGTACTACTCCTTTCTGAATATCCAAAGGTACACTGAACTTTCTCCCATGGTTGACGAAGATTAGCCTTTGTGCATCCAGGTCAATTCTAGCTTTAGCTTTCTTCAACCAGCTGTTACCCAAGACGGCATTGTAGGATTGTGCATCGGTGACGACCATTCTGACGGGGATTATTTCCATTCTAAATTGGACTGGTACTTCTCTGAGTACTCCTAGAGGTACACTGCTTTTTCCACTAGCGACGACCAAGGTAGAGGTAGCGGGTTCGTCAATATCCCATCCTAGGCGGTCTAGGAAATGCTTGGCGATAATGCTGACTCCTGCTCCGGTGTCGATAATGACTGAGCATGCCAATCCTCCAATGTTGCATTGTGCATAGGCGGATGAGGTATAGGTTCGCTCCTCTTGTTCTTCAGCAGTGTTAACTTCCTCGAATCGGATGGTTGGTTTGGTTTCGGTAATCTGCGTTTTCACCTTTTGCTTTGTTGACGGTGCGATCTGAAAGAGTTGTTTAAAGGTAATGTTGGCCTTTTGGCCAGCAATGTCCTCCCATGGATCATATTCGAATTCTCTAACTCTCCTAGGCTTCTTCTCTTTATCTTCTTTCTGATTCGTCATTTCTTCATCTCCGGTGGTTGAAGTAACTGTCTCACCAGGTTGCATTATCTGTTTGAAGGCTTTGTCCCATTGTTCTTCATTCAGCTGTTATCTCTGTGTTGGCCTCTTGGGCTTCTCGATAACAACCTCAGGTTCCTGGGTTGGCTTCTTTCTTGGGTAGGGAGTCTTCCTAGTGGTAGTGCGACTGACTGCTTCAACAGGGTAGGCTTCCAGATATTCTTCGCCAAATTCTTCATCTTCTTCTTCGATTTCTTACACTACATTGGCATGGTCAGCCTTCTTTACTTCCTCTCTCTCTCGTCCTTCCTTCCAACTTCTAGTTTGGCAATTCTTGGCAAAGTGACCACGTCTTCCGCAGAGAAAGCAGTTTATCTCACTCTTGTTGCGTTCTTCGACAACGAAGGTTCCTCTTAGTTGTCTATTCTGGCGGATCACCTTGGCCTCCAGGTCGGCTATGTGTGCTGTCATCTCTGAGAACATCTTGGTAATTTTCTCCATTTCGTCTTCATGTGTTGTCTTCCCTGTTTTTGCCATGACTGTTGGTTTGATAGTATCCTCCTCAGGTGGTTCGGTTGATGCAGATACCATTTGGACTACAGGTATTCCAGTGCTGAATTTCCTGCGTAAGTCTTGTGGTAACTTATCATATAGGGATGCTGAATGTCCTGCTTCGGTATCCCAAAAGGCCTGTGCCATCCTGACTTTCTCTTCCATACTTCGAGGGCCAAACCTCTTGATATGGCGTTGGATGTCTGCAGGTAAGCCATTCATGAATACCATTTCTCATACAACCGGGCTGGTTTCTCCACAAAGTTGCATATACTGGTCGATGGTATTAACCCAGTCTTCCGGGCATTGATTGATTGACATCTTCATGTTGAATAGCTGTTCCTTGATTGATTTTCGCTTCTGTTCGGTGAAATACTTCTCCTCTAGCCAGGCTCTTGTAACCTCCCAATGAGTGGTGGCTAATGCTGCGGCGGGGGGGGTTATTTCCAGCTGCTGCTATGGCTGCGAGGATTAATCCTCCTAGTCCAGTGGCTGCTGCATCCGTCAGGGCCACTCGGTATGCTTCTCTTGCAGGTCCTCTGAGTTGGGCGGCCAGGATAGGCAACCATCGGGTGCTGACCGTTCCTTTGGCTGCAAAGTAGCTCTCCAAATCATCTAGGAATTCTCGAACATATTCCTTGGTGTATCCATAAAAGGTAGGTAGTCTGTCTGTCATAGTTTCTTCGTCCTCTTGAAGTCTTCTCCTAGGTAGTTGTAGTAATGCAGGCGGTGGCGGTGGTAGTGCCATTCTTGCTTTTGTCTTCCACTATGGGTTTCGGCAAGTTCGGTTATGCAATATAGGTAACAAATCGGTCGAGGTGTCGATTGATTTCCTGCCAGTCGGCACCAATTGTGACGGACTAAAATATATTAACGGCGAAATACTCTGAGTTGAGCAAGTGCAGAAAATGTGCTTTAGGGGTCTTAGCGGGTTATGCGGTAGCATCTTAAGAAGGGTGTCGATGTAGGTGTTAACTAGCAAGAATTAAATGCGATCGATTGAATAAAGTGTATCTGTTAGAATCTCGAAACTATCCAATTGCTTACTCCTTGAGTAAGGCTTCAATATCCCTTGGGTTGTCTGTTCGTAAGCTTCCTTAGCTTGTTGCAGTCCGAATTTTATTGATAATTGCGAGCGGGGTATTTATAAGAAATTACAAGGTGCTATATGGGCAGCTACCCAGGTTACTGCTTGAATTTCTGATTGGCTCAGCTAAATATAAGGTACAAATTGATTGGCTAAGATATAATAAATGATATATCAGGTTATAACGTAATTGGGTGATGAAATAATATATCAGATCGAAATACTATTTTAGATTATAGCGTGATTGCGGATCTCAACAACGCTATAAGTCTCAACAACACTAAAGGTCTCAACAACGCTAAAGGTCTCAACAACGCTAAAGGTCTCAATGTTGTTGAGAGTCATATGACTTGATCTCACATGATCAAATTGTATGTCGTCACAAAATGTTCCATCACAATATCCATTCTAGCTTTTATACTAATTTGTTGAGGAATTTGGTCTTATAGTTACTTATGATTTCCTTGAGTACCCTGTGTCTGCAGATGATATCTGTATATAAGAACTTGATAACTATTTATGTATTGGCATCCTTGATAGCAACCACTTTAACATACTTTGTGAAAAAATCTACTGATAAAATAATGTACTTCTTCTCTATTAGTATGATAGGTATTGGATTTATAATGTCAATACTGATATGCAAAAATAGCTCTGCCCAAATCATTACTAATCTTGTTTTTAGTATGTCCTTTGCTCATACTTGTTTTTGACATATATTATATTATTATACATATTCTACTATATCATCTTATATTGCTGGCCACTATGTATAGCCTTATAGTCTATAATATATGTTTATCTAACCTATGTGGCCAGTAAGATGTTAATCATGTGCTAGCTTAATAATGTCATTTGTTCTTTCTTCCTACATAACTAGTACTAGTATTCTATATCCCTTATGATAAAGTATTGTCCCTTCTAACTTATACTACTTCTCTGTTATTATCAACATATTCTTTATCCACTTATCTATATCTTCTTTTACCTCATATATTACTAACCAGATTATGAGATTATAGTATAGTGTTTAGTTTATTAAAGTGATACTTTACTTTAGGTACTATACAAAATCCTCAAAAGTGTATTTACATTTTAATGTTTGCTTCCCTTATAATATAGAATCTTAACATTATACTCTTACAATATGACTATTCAACAAATATATATCCTATATAAGTCTTTTATATCAAAAAGCTACTTAAATGTA
>RBNK01000440.1:0-25935 GCA_003990785.1 Endogone sp. FLAS-F59071 | reverse complement strand
CAAGGCTTATGGCAACTGGGAGGGAGGGAGGGAGGGATTTATGGGCAACCGGAGGGAGATGGGCAACCGGAGGAAGGGAGGGATTTATGGGCAACCGAAGGGAGATGGGCAACTGGAGAGAGGGAGGGAGGGATTTATGGGCAACTGGAGGGGGGGGGCTTGCAAGGCTTATGGCAACCGGGAGGGAGGGAGGGATTTATGGGCAACCAGAGGGAGGGAGATTTATAGGGGAGCTTGCAAGGTTTATGGCAACTGGGAGGGAGGGAGAGATTTATGGGCAACCAGAAGAGAGAGATTTATGGCAACCAGAAGGGAGGGATTTATAGACAACTGGAGGAGGGGCTTGCAAGGCTTATGATAACTGGGAGGGAGGGAGAGAGGGAGGGATTTATGGGTAACTAGAGGGAGGGAAGGATTTATGGGTAACCAGAGGGGGGCTTGCAAGGCTTATGGCAACCGGGAGGGAGGGATTTATGGGCAACTAGAGAGAGAGAGGGATTTATGGGCAACTGGAGGGAGAGAGGGATTTATGGGCAACCAGAGGGGGGGCTTGCAAGGCTTATGGCAACCAGGAGGGAGGGAGGGATTTATGGGCAACTGGAGGGAGAGAGGGATTTATAGGCAACTGGAGGGGAGGCTTGCAAGGCTTATGGCAACTGGGAGGGAGAGAGGGATTTATAAGCAACTGGAGGGAGAGAGGGATTTATAGGCAACCAGAGGGGGGGCTTGCAAGGCTTATAGCAACCAGAGGGGGGGCTTGTAAGGCTTATGGCAACCAGGAGGGAGGGAGGGATTTATAGGCAACTGAAGGGAGAGAGGGATTTATAAGCAACTGAAGGGGGGCTTGCAAGGCTTATGGCAACTGAGAGAGAGAGAGGGATTTATGAGTAACTGGAGGAAGAGAGGGATTTATAGATAACCAGAGGGGGGGCTTGCAAGGCTTATGGCAACCAGAAGGGAGGGAGAGATTTATGGACAACTGGAAGGGAAGGATTTATAGATAACCAGGAGAGAATGATTTATAGGGAGCCATTCCTGCAGTGAATGTTCTATACCAGCAGCCTCAGAACAGAACATCAGTCTATAATAATCCTGAATTAGATATTAGATTATACCATCATCCTCTTTCATTTTGCCCATATCTATTTGTTACTTTATATCTCAATATATTTTGTTATAATAGATTGTAAATATACTGATAATATATATTATAATATAACTATAATAATATTTTTAATTTCATATATAGATAATAATAACTTCTTATTTACTATTTCTGATCATTTTTCAAAAATAATCTAGTAAGCAGCTAGTACTAATAGAAAGATGTTTTTTTTCTAAGATATCTACTACTTCAATATCTGAAATTTCTTGCTCAACTATTACTCTTCTTACTTCATCTAACACCACTTGATAGTTAGTAAAGAAATGGTATTCTGTTTCTCTTTTACACTATTCAGATCTCTACCTTTCTTTAAGATCTTTTACTGCAGATCCACCACACTATTCTATAGTTTATTTTTTCTATAAATTATGAACTATATAAATAGATTGACTTAATTTATATACTAGTGGAGTTAAGTTAGAAAAGTATTGTTGTATAGATTATATAGAATAAGAAGAAGTAAGAGAAGAGAAAGCCTGAAATTGTATAAAATGAGATAAAAAGAAAGAAGAAGAGGAATCCTGTGATTAAAGTTTATCTAGTTAAGAGTTAAAAATAAAAAAATTTAAATAAATTTATCTAAAATAGTAAATATTTTATATAAATTAATATAGAATAAGATTGCTTATTCTATCTAACTCTTATATATACTTCTATAGTATATTAGCTATATCTCTTACTATGTTATGAATGGGAAGGAGAGATATAACAGCTTCTGTATTTTTACTAATATTTTCTATATTTTTGTAAAGTATATCTTTTATAATCTGAAGATCCTGATATAAGCATTTGTTAGAAGTTTTTAAATATGTTATAAGTTCTAGCATTACTTGTTTTAGAGAGAGTTTAGCTAGATCTCTCTTAGCCTCTATAGTTCTTATTAGACTTTCTTCAAATATCAGAAAACTGGTTAATTAATCTACAAACTATTTTAATAAGAGCTGTAAACTATTTACTAAAAGCTATAAACAAAATAGCTATAGATACAGATGCTAGTTACAGACTACAAACTATTATTAGCAAACAGCTACAAACTATCCTAGAACACTGCTAGAACAATATCACAAACCACAAATACCTCTAAAACAATATCATAAACTACAAACTAGCTAGAACAGCCTGCAAATAGCCTGAGAACAGCCTATAAGCATGGATGCTAGTTATAGACTATGAACCAAAAATAGTTTCCTGATGTAATATATATATATTAAAATAAAATAAAATTAATAACACTAATAATATATTTTTTTAAAAGTTAATAGTTAATACTAAAAATTTACTTATAGCTATGTTTGACTTACAGCTAATTCTAGTTTCTTATACTTATAACTAATGATTAATATCAGAAAAGACTTTCTTTAGTAAAGTCTCCTCTGATTATACTATAGCATATGATAGATAAAATCTTGAACCAGATGGAAATCCTGCTAAAAAACTTATTACTTCACATAGAAGTATAGTAAGATAACATCCCACTATAGCAGAATTGTTCTATCAATCAAGATGATAAATTTGAGTATCACTTGCCCCATCAACCTCTGCTATGTATATTCCAGAGCTATGTATAACATGAGTTTTTACCTTTGCTATTATACCTAATGCTTTAAATGCTTTTACTATAGAATCATAATAAGCTCAATAGCTTAAACTAGTAACTAAGTTTTTAGAACTAGCTTTTAAAAGCTTGATATTATACTAGTTCTTACTTATTACAAAGTTAGAAAAAGATTTATTCTCAATATGCTAATGTCAAAAGAAATATATAATAAGATGATTTAAAAGACATAATTATATCTCCTTATATCTGATTGCTTCTGAAACTTCTAGTTGACCAAACTGATTAGTCTTTTCTTATAATGTGATGACCGACCCCCAACTTGACTGATTTTTATGAATTTTGTACTACACTTGATTTAGGAGTTATCGTAAAATTCTGTACCCTTCCATTTTTAGTCCTTGACGACTTTTATTTCTGCTTGACGACTTTTATTTCTACTTGACGACTTTTATTTCTGCTTGATGACTTTTATTTCTGCTTGACGACTTTTATTTCTGCAAAATGCTACTACCAGAGTCATTACGTATTCTTTGCAACGATTGGATTGTATTTTCATAGCGAAGTCTTTATTAGTTGTTCTCTGGTCTTTCAATTTGTATAAATACCCCCTCTATTTCTATCTGAATAAATCAGTTTGCACAGAGTCTTGGAATATCTCAATATCAGTCATAGTAAAGCCTGAAGAGCACAGCATAAAGCTGTAGTAAGGATACGCAAAGGGAGATATCGCGTCTATAATTCTGAGCATTCTCACTTGGTACATACGAACGAACGAATGACCGGTTATTAGTACATTCACCACATCTTGGTGCTGACTGGCAGGAGAGTTATCGAAAGACCGACTCTCACATCCTCATTCAAGCAGGACTGAACTACCCCTTCAAGTAATAACAGCACACCCATAGCGGAAGACAGCATCGTTCAAAATGGATCACCGAAGGACACCCCTGCTTTTTATACGAAGAAGATCACCAAACAGTTCCGGCTCTGAGGAAGAAGAATTCATTATACCTAATCCTTCGGATGGTGATTATAGCGAAACAAGAGAATCCATTGCCTCTCTTACAGTACACAATGGGTTATCATCAGACGACAAATCAGCTATCGATTTTGGTGATGACCTATAGGCATTATTTTACGAATCATCTGATGACGAAACAGATGACGAACCAGAAAACAACACATATGAAATGACAGAAAGACTACCGACCTTCACTGGTTACGTACCAGCTGAATCAGTAATCAAGTTCATTGAAGATTTGCAGATTTACAACACAATTCAACAGTTCAACAATGTTGCAAAAGTAAATATCCTAGAAGCAGTTTTACGAGGACCCACCAAGATCACATATGACGCTGCAATACTCGCTATGGCAGCAAATGGAGGATTTAATAGAGGAGCAGGAGGAGCAAATGCAGAAGCTGATGCCTTGGTAACATTTACCAATGCCATCGCATGGTTAAGAGAAACCTACTATACTGCCGATATACAGTAAAGCATGAAGGATCAACTCGCATCAATATACTAAGGGATGAACGAAAGCCCCCTCACCTTCCATATGAAGATACGACACGCAGTAGACCTCGCGGGGTATCCGGTAGCCAACCAGGACCTCATCATAGAGCAATCCTTTATGAATGGACTTTACCGAGAAATTGCTCTCCAAGTACGCTCCAGCCCGGTCGAACTAAATCATGCACAAAAGGTGGATTACGCACAGAGATATTGGGCCACACAAAACCTGGGTCAAGACATAATACAGCAGATTTTACCAAACAACCTTCAAGAAATGCGAACCGTATCAGTGGTTATACCCACCATCACACCAGCAACAGTCAACTGGAGAGCAGCCTCATAAAAGGACCCAGCCATAGATGATCTTATTGAACAAATAAGCAAAATGACTATGCATATATCGGACCTAAAAAAACAGATCGATGCACAGCGCCTGGTCCAACAATTTATGGTGAACCCAACCCCTATAACAGGATCAAATGCGTATCCAATTGGCAACTTAAGGTGCTTCAGGTGTAACCAAGACGGGCATACATCAAGAGATTACACTCAACCCGACATAAGAATATGCAAGAGATGCGGAGAGAAAGGACACTACGCTTCAAGGTGCATGACGGAAACAAGCCAAATTGCCCAATCAAGAACTCAAGGATGAATCCAAATAAATGTCGTCACCTTTGAAGAAGAAGATTTTGATAGCGAAAATGAGTATAGCCAAGTAGAAGCATTCCTGGCCACATAAGAAAAATGAAAACCCGGACGTCCCAAAAAGGCAGGATCTCCCTATACGACGAAAACTCCACGGGTAGCACAACGAGCACAAGAGCGAGAATTTGATGGTGATGAATAAGATGAGCTCTTCAAAGAAGAAGTAAACTGAATTATCTGGGAAGACACGCTGATGTCTGAAGCACCCGCAAGTGAAGGGAACAAGGAACGCAAATTGCAAAAATCCAAGAAATATGGTCTAGACATATGGAAAGAAATGGAGGACATGACCATCCCAGTCAAAATAGGACAACTCGCCGAATTTCCAACCTTCTAATAGTAAATCTGAAAAGGGATAAGTGATGCACAACCCAGTTATGAAGTAGTGGAGATCAACGCAATGCAATAATCAGAGAATGATGAACTACAAAACTCATCAGCATATTCACAATGTCAGATTGAGGAAATTATGATGCCATACATTATTGATACAGGTGCTAGAAGGTGCATTATCAGCAAGACGATGCTCGACTGACTTGGGTGGCAGATTGAAGAAGCCACAACCATGACAATCATAGTAGCTGACGGACATGTCGCAACACTGCTTGGTAAGGTGCATGAATTACCGATCCGTTTTGGTAAACTTATCATCCCAGTATCAGCAATGGTAGTCGACACCACATCCTATAACCTTGTCATCGGAAATAACTGGTTAAAAAAAGTACGGGCAGTAATTAATCTCAGTGCATGCAAAATGCAAATTACCTGGAAAGGACGACATTACGAAATACCTGTTGACTTAAAAAGAGGAGTCCGCCCACAAATGGTAGAAAGCGATGATGAGGATGAGCAAAAAGAATTCTTCATGATGCAGATTGTACGAACCAATCAGAAGGCTAAACCTCTAGAGTGAAAAAGTGAACAAGCTGCTAGATTTGATCTCTCTACTGTCAAAGACATTGAACTGCAGCCAGGAGAATCATGCATAGTTGGGACAGGAATCGCCACGAAAATACCTCAAGGACATTACGGTCAAATCAAACCAAGAAGTTCCTTAGCAGCTGCTGGAATTACGATTGATGCAGGAGTTATCGATGCAGATTATACAGGCGAAATCAAGATTGTAGTTGTCAACCGACATCAATTCAATATAGCCAAACTTTATGGAGGAGACTGAATCACACAGCTAATAATCATACCCATTTGGACTGGCAAGGCCGTGGAAGTAACCAACCTCGAAGAAACAACTAGAGGAGACAAAGGGTTCAGATCTACTAGAATGAATATTGCAAAAATTGTAACAGAACTCAAGCATACACCCAAAACAGCGAATAAGAAGGCGTACACTTTTGGAGAACAGCTTGGCGAAGGAGAAAAGAAGGAGTTACAAGAACTCATTAATGAGTACTCCAATATATTCGCAACAACCTTTAAGGAGATCAACTTGAAACCGCCAAAGCATTTTCATTATATCAACGTCCAAGGGCACCCCCCAATCAAATGTGCACCATACCGAACACCACCCGCATATATCGAATGGCAACAGAAAGAAATCGACGATATGGTCAAAGGAGGAATGGCCGCCGAGACAGACAGCTCATGGGGATTTCCAAACATTATCGCACCTAAGAAAGGATTAGAAGCCGGAACCTTTGCTCCAAGAATGTGTACTGACTTTAGAAAGCTGAACGACAATACTAAAGGAGATGCCTTCCCGATACCAAGAATCGATGATACTTTTTTAAAGATACCAGTCTGTGCAAGTCTTTACACAACCCTCGATATAACCAGTGGATATTATCAAATGGAACTTAATAAAGAATCACAGGAAATCGCTTCATTCATAACCCTGTAAGGTCATTGGAAATATCTACGAATGCCGTTCGGACTCAAGAATGCTCCAGCAAGCTTCTAGAAAATGATGACCAAAATATTCGGAGATCTCGTCAGAAAAATGTTATTAGTGTATATTGACGATATTACAATATTCATGGTAACATTCCTGGATCACATCAAGGCATTACGTGAAGTGTTCAACTGAATGAGAACTGAAGGCCTTTATTTGAAACCAAAGAAGTATACATTCACTACAGAAAAAGTTACAATGCTCGGGCACATCATCGACAAAGAAGGAATCCGAACCAATCTAGCCAAAGTGGAAGCCACTACCAAGTTCAAGAAACCTACCAACCGAACAGAAATGCGCGCCTTTCTGGGACTAGCCTCGTACTACCGACGGTATATACGCAATTTCGTAAGCTTAGCCAAACCGCTATATGCAACTCTGACAAAAAGCTACAATTGGGTAGAAATCAATGAAAAACAAAGTGAACTCGAACAAGAAGCACTCAATGCATTAAAGAAGGCCCTGGCAACCGCACCCGTACTAGCAAAACCAAATTGGACGAAGCTTTTTAAGCTCTATACCGATGCAAGTGCAATAGGAGTGAGAGCAATCCTTTCACAAGACAATACCAAAGGCCTAGAACGAGTAATTTGCTATGCAAGCAGAGGAACACGCGGCACTGAGAAAAATTACGAATCGACCAAGTTAGAGTGTCTCGCAGTCATATGGGCAGTCAAGTGGTTTAGATATTATCTTATCGGATGACATTTCGAAGTCATCACGGATCATTCAACGCTTAAATGGTTATTCAACAGACTCGATCCAAGTGGGATGTATGCACAGTAGATCATGACACTTCAAGAATACGATTTCATGGTGAAATTCAGAAAAGGAAAGACAAATCAAAATGCCGACACACTTAGCAGAATACCATTATTGGATGCCCAAGGCGGGGTGCAGCAATGAATGCAACACTGTACTATGATCTGGTGATTTGGTTGACAAGGAGAGAAATTAGAAAAGATATAGAAGATTGGACAAAGAACATTTTATTAACCACTAGCAGACAGTACAAAATTCAGAACAATTTATTATACCGCAAAAAGGAGGAACGCATTATTCCAGTAATTCAGGAGAAGGACGTATCAAATATTTTATCATTAGCATATAATCACCCATTATCTGGACACATAGGCCAGGACAATACTTTATACTGATTCAAGAATTCAGCATGGTGGCCTGGAATGCAAGATGATGTAACCAACTTTGTGCGAAATTGCGATACATGCCAAAAACGAGCAAGAGCGAAAGACATGCCCTAAGCCGCTTCTGCAACCATCAAGGCTGAGCCATTTTCGCACATCGGGATAGATGTCATGGGACCCATGCCAGTAACATTAATGGGAAAAAGATATATTATTTTAGCAGTAGATTTCTTCACAAAATATCTGGAAGCGATAGCAGTCGAAGATGCAGATGCTCAGACAGTGGCCAAGTTCTTGCATACCGATATTATCTGCCGACATGGGGTACTAAAGGAAATAACCAGTGACCGAGGCACGGAGTTTCTAAACGAATTAATTAGGAAACTCGAGCGAACTTACCATATCAAGCATATCCGAACGATGTCATACCACCCACAGGGAAATGGTCAAACTGAATGCACCAACCAGACGGTCAAGAATATCTTAGCAAAGATTATCGATCAAGAGGCAACATGGGACCATTATCTTGATAGTGCTCTTTTTGCAGTTTGAACCATTCGCCAAGCATCAACAAAGTTCAGCCCCTTCGAGCTTGTGTATGGGAGACTATCAAACTGAGAATTCCACCATCCCGAAAAGGATAATGGAACGTATGATAATCACTTATGGGCTTACATTGCACGAGATATCAGCAGGTTACAGTTGATCCGAAAAAAGGCATCTGTATTCATCAACAAGGCGCAAGAGAGATAATGGACGAACCAAAACAAGAAGGCAAATACAACCCCCCTACATATCGGAGACCAAGTCCTCATATACCGAAACATAGTAGAATCATCATGGTTGGCTAAATTACAACCGAAGTGGGAAGGACCATACTATATATAAGCTATAAAAGAAAGTACGATTTGGCTCAGGAGACTCAACGGTTCCATTCTCCCTATCCCGGTCCACCGAAGCAAGGTCAAGATCTATCATACCCAACAAACGCAGCCCAAAGAAGGATGTGGAAAAAGCGATGAAGGAAGCGTTAACGAAGGAATCCGAGACCATTGACTAGACACCTCTCGACCAAGAGGAAGACCCCGAAAGGCTCCTTCTACTCAGCTAGCAGTACCATGAGTGGTTATGCCATCAAAATCATGCAACTGATGCTACGATCCGGTTCCATCAAGGACAAGCTAGAAGTCTGTACCATAAAAATAGAAAGCAAGAAACGGTATTATCTAAATTTGTAAAAGACATGGTTGACAAGACTTATGCACTTTTTCTGGGCTACGAATGGCTTCTTTCGAGGTTTTATGGAAGAACCATTGACATTTCTAAATTGACCCTTGCCGAAATTGCTTAAATCCGTCAAGCTATAGAGGAAGAAGTTGCTCTTTTACCTTTTAGTCTCGAGGACGAGACATTCCCAGTTGAGCCCCCAGATGTGACGGCTGACCCCCAACTTGACTGATTTTCATGAATTTTGTACTAAACTTGATTTAGGAGTTATTGTAAAATTCTGTACCCTTCCATTTTTAGTTCTTGATGACTTTTATTTCTGCTTGACGACTTTTATTTCTGCTTGACAACTTTTATTTCTGCTTGATGACTTTTATTTCTGCTTGATGACTTTTATTTCTACTTGACGACTTTTATTTCTGCAAAATGCCACCACCAGAGTCATTACATATTCTTTGCAATGATTGGATTGTATTTTCATAGCAAAGTCTTTATTAGTTGTTCTTTAGTCTTTCAATTTGTATAAATACCCCCTCTATTTCTATCTGAATAAATCAGTTTGCACAGAGTCTTGGAATATCTCAATATCAGTCATAGTAAAGCCTGAAGAGCACAGCACGAAGCTGTAGTAAGGATATGCAAAGGGAGATATCGCGTCCATAATTCTGAGCATTCTCACTTGGTACATACGAACAAACGAATGACTGGTTATTAGTACATTTGCCACAATAAGTAAATATAATTAGAAAAATAAATTTATTATAATTTAATTAAGAAAAAAATTAAATAAAATTTATATAAATAGAAAACTAACCTTTAAAAGAACTATAATAAGAACATTACAGCAAGTAAATTCCTTATTTGGAAGTTCAATTGTATGAAGAGCTGAAAGCTCCATTTCACAAGCAGACTCACCTTATAAAAGACTAAAGTAATATATAAGAAATGATAAAGCATCTTGCAAGCTATAGCTAGTATCTCTTTCCCAATAATACTTGATAATTTTTTTAAGCTAAAAAATTAGGTAAGTGTAAAAAAATAATATATTATAAGATATATAAATAATTAATATATTTAATAATCATTTTAAAAAATTATATATATATCTGCTCACTAGAAGAATAGCCATCTAAATGAGTTCCAATACCTCAATTAACATATTCTTTTTGTTTCTTCTGACCTTCTATAAAGTGTGTATTTTGTAATATCTCCTTTATAGTATCTGTTCTTGGATATCTATAAGAATTAACCTTTAAAGCAACTTGTTGTTGATACAGATCAGTGATTGCAGTAATATATACTTCAAGTGTTGCAAAATCAACATGTTTTGGTTCAGCTCCTGCTTTCTGTTTTTTATGAGGCTGATTTAGAACTTTCTCTTCTAAAAAAAAATGTAACTTTGATCCTGTTACAGTATTCTGACTCTCAGCAGAAAAGCCCTTTTTCTCACACCATTTTTTAAACTCATCTTGCTATCTCTTGTAAGCTTGAGAGGTGTTTTTAGGCCAATTGTTAGATGTCTATACATATGTGCATGCAATAGATAAATCCATTTGCATTTCTAAAGATGCTGGAGTAGTAGTTCTTCTCCACGGCTTTTACCAGATTCCACAAACACTCTTCCTCTCAATGCTCAAACACCCAAACATCACATCTATCCTGAGGCGCTGTTGGGGCTTGATCCACTCTTTTTGTTAAACGTGAGGTTGTTTATTGCAGACATTCTAGCTCTACGGAGGTATCCGCAGCCACCAGGTAAGAGCTCTATAGTAGATTGGCTGCTGAGCCGGAAATATTATAACTCAACAAGAGTATTCCACCTCTGCAATTTTCGTTACCCATTTCGTAATAAACTAGATATACTGTTTTACGACAACCATCCCATCCGCAATGTTGAGTTTATGGGCGTGATCCGCGCAGTTGACCAGTCGAGCAGCCGGGTGATCTATACAAATATGTACATGTACACGGAGACGGATTTTCTCTACTCATCTGCTTTGCCATTAACAAACTTTCCACTCTTCTAAATCCCATTCCGGCTTGAGCCTTGTAGTTGACGATAGCTCCGGCACCATCCCCTGCGCCTACTGGCAGAACACGTCCGCTTCCCTGAAGCTCGGCACCATGGTGAGCGTGGTTGGCCGTCCTGGCCAGTGGCAAGACCAGATTACCATCTATGAGATTTGTGTGTATTTGTGTAATGATTGATTTCTATCCTTTACTACCACTGGCGCTAGCTCACAATCTCCAATGTACCTATTAGCTCCCATCACCGATCCGAACACCGAGATTGTGCGATGGCTGGAGATCATATCTCTTAAGAAAGACGTGTATAACAGGCCGTTTTTTCTTTCCCCGGAGATATATAAAAAGGCAATTGCCGTACTGGAGGCAGACTCTGACAATAATGACACAAAAGTACGTACGATGCATCATCAGAATAAAAAAGAGAAATTATATATTACATATATAACCGGCTTTTCTCTTTCTCTTACACGTACAGGATGACTTTGACTTTGACACCCTTAAACCCTCCGAAGTGAACGAGTCCGCCTTCCAGAAGGCAATTATAAAGCATCTCAAGGAAAACGATGTGACTGACTTCCCATACTCTATTATAAGATCGTCACCCGAGATGAATAGGTGCGCAGGGAAGGTGCTCCTCTACCAGGTAGGCTATTTGCCCCCATCATATTCATGGTGAACTGTTTTATAGCCATTGACTTTTTTTTTTTTTTTTCTGTACGTTCTCTCATAGTACGAAACAGCAACGCCGGACCCTCAGCGTGTTTCAGGCCTATTTGAGCGCACCATCCACAAACTGGTCAAGGAAGGGTTTCTTATCGTCAAGGACAAGGATGGTGACGTATATGAGGTGGTGGACAACAAGCGAAACATTGGGTCCGCAGTGCTAGAGGTCATTCGCGAGGCCGAAAAAGGGTTTGATTGTGAGGCTGGTGAGTTGATTACCAAAGAATGTGTGAATGCAGCTGGATTATTTGTTTTTTTTTTTCGTAGTTTCTATTCACATTGTCGCCAGTCATTCAATGGAATGATTAACCCGCCAATCCCACCTACGCAGGAAGAGTTTTTCAAAGTTATATTATAATGAAGGTGAAGGAAATCCCGCGCTTTAGCTCACTCCCACGCCACGTAGTACAACAGGCACTGGACTGGCTGGAAAACAACTGCGATATTTACCAGGTCGGCGAGAAAGGGTCGGCATACAGGTCCCTTTGAAGGGTTGTGGCCCGGGAAGAAATATTCTATTCATCATTTGACAGGATGCACGGGCTTTTGACATTAAGATTGTTTTTTAACTCGGATCGTTCTACTCTACGCATGTCCAACCAGGCAAAATAAAATTTTAAGAATATTTGAACTAGCGCAATGAACGACATCAAAAGAGATTGTCAAAAGAGATTGTTGCAAACCTGGTCCGAGGAACAAGTACCTTATCCGAGGAACAATACCTCGCTGTTTTCTCTTGTTTTTCTGAACTCCGCTTTACTAGCCTCAATTCCCCCCATATAATATTGTATAGATTGTTCAAGCTTGGTATCTGCCTTCTCTCCCAAATATCAAATTCTCTTAGACTTTTTCCTCGCTTCCTCTTCATCTTCCCAGGCCGAGCTGAAGTACAAATGGGCAGCGAGAAGGCGTGCGGATCAGAACACCCAGACACCGCACTCCGTTACAACTAGCATAATTGTTTTTTTGTTTTTGTTAACCGTTATTTGCTTTATTGACTATAGATTTAAAAATAAAATAATCAAAGCAAAGCAAAATTCAATCCTTTTGCCTAAACAGACTTGTGACTTTTAAAAAACTTTTACAAAACTTTGCGGTGTTGAGGTGTTGCGGTATTGCGGTTTTAAAGCTTGTGGCGTTGCGGATTGGAGCTTGCGATGTTGTGGTGGTGCGACCTTTGTAGCATGCTGGCATTGCTGTATGCGTTTAACTATTTGAGAGGAGTACGGGAAGTGGTAGACATATATTGGATAGTTCAATGTAGAACGGCACCTTTCTCTTAGTGAAAGTAATGGCATACACTATTATTATTTTTTTAATCATACTAAAGTCTGGCTTGATGTGATGTTCGTGTACTCTTACCTCAACCTGTTAATACAGCAGCATGGCCATGTTATGACTGCTGCATTACTCAGCAAGCATCCTACCCTGATGTTGATAGAGTAAAACTAGATTGTTCGATGCTCCGATCCTAACATCTTCTCTATTGCGGCCAATATAATTATATTCAATGCTTTAAATAGAGTACAATTACATTCAACTTCAAAAAGAAGAAATGGAGAGGAGAAGGTTGTGCTGTCTTATCGCCCTCTACACCCTCCGCTCTCTTGTCATCCATTCACACCCTCTACTTTATCGTTCCCTCCTTAATCCGCATAAACCATCGACCACCATCTCTTTGTCTCCTTTGCCACTCGGCCGGCCCACGACCGCGTCCACGTGCTGGACGTCACTAAACATGTCTGCACCACAACTAGAGTTGGCGACGCTCCGTCCTCGGCTTTCTGGAAGCGGTAGAAGCTCATAATGGGCGAAGACCCTGGCCCTATCGGCATCTGGTGCCTTATGCACTGGCCCTCACGCAACTTAAATTCGGCCGTATGTCTTGGGATGCCCTCCAGCTGTATATCGCGCATATCTTTGAAAAAGTATGCCTGGTCCATCATCTGTTTTGCATTCATAACCTTACCCATTCTTGTCGTGATACTACATAAGTCACTTCGTACATCTGGACGGAGCATAACGGCCAGGGATGTGGCAGGAAGGACACCGTGTGATCGGGAACGGATGTCCGTGTCCTGTTTAGTCGCCTTAAAGTATGTTTGGAAATGATAATTTGGCGCATCGGTCGATCAGGTCGGGGAGCTGATGGTGATTAGTAGGCGAAAAGTTTCGCCGTGGGAGAGGGTGAAGAGGCGATTGCGGAGGGCTGGAAGGTGGCGCTCAAAGGAGTCTGGGTCGGGGTATTGGGAGGTGAACAATGGGTGGGAGCGACCGAAGCTGTGGAGGGCTTTGACCTGGAGGGATAAGTGGTCCTTCCAGGAGAGATAGCCGAGGATGTTTATTACAAGTTCGGGAGGTAGGTTTTTCATATGTAAGTATGTGATAAAGTAAAATTAATTAATTAATTAATTAATTAGATGGCAGTAACGCAAAGAAAGACTTGGTGGCGTAAAGTGTTCCTTTGTATACATAAACACTCAAGGGCATTCGGGACTTGTTCTTTAGTACCACGACATTGCAAATGTGGGTTTGGCTCGGAGGCTGTATATATCCTCCGACGCCTGAAGAGAAATTAATTACATACATTACACAAACGAATAGAGTAACATACTTTCTATCCAAAAAAGCTTTTATACTTGCCGCCTGCATATTGCATGATGAACCTGGCATAGGGAGCCTCGAGCTTGCGCATTGGCGGAGGAGTGTCGATCATCTTCATGAGCAAGACGTTCGATAGGCAGATAGGCAGGTTGGTGCTGCGCTAGCTACAAGCCGCAACCAGCGAAGAGGCAGGAAGGCAAGATGATGTATTAATGGAATGGCGACACGCTGAAGACAAGACGACACGTTGAAGGAAAGATAACGCGCTGAAGGTATGATTGAGTATGGTCTTTAGCCATATGCAAGGTCGTAGACATATTTTACGGCAGTGGTTCTGTATGAGCTCGTGGATTCATATTTCGGAATATCACAAATGTAATTAATTAGAGAGAAGGTAGCGGACGACGTTGAGAACATCCCAACGACCTTAAGGATGACTAAAAAAAATGCCAAGGCTGCACCCCATGTACTGACTGGAAGTCACCGCAGGATCTCTACACCATTTTTGGCATGTGTTTTAAAAACCAAGCACACCAAAAAAAAATAAAAAAAAAAAAAAAAAAAAAAAAAAAAATAAAAATTAAAAAAAAAAAATTAAAAAAAAAAGACTATCGAGACCGAAGAGGAAGCCATGCAGTACCTATTCTCACAATTGGTGATGGAGCAATTTCGACAGTAGGTTGTTTCGAGTACATAACATTATCTAAGAAGGAGAGTCTAATTGGAACGGGTGAAGTTAGAGAACAATTCAAACCGAATATTGTTTTACAGGCACCCAACTACCAGGAACGTGGCGAAGCAAGCCGGGAAGCTACCGATGCCTACTAATCATTGGATTATTGATTGTTGCTGGATTAAAAACAATTAAGTTGCGATGGCTCAATAAACTATTGAGAGAAATTTTGGTCTTTGTTTCTCCAAACATAGTCCTACACTGTTTGGCTTTGAGGTTTCTCTAACTACCTTTATTGGAAATACAATGAATTCGTTTCGTTGTCTCAAGTGTGTGATACACATTTTGATATTATTAACGCTTTCACAAAATTTTTCTTTGATGACTATTTCATACCAAAGGTTGGAAGTCTATTTAATAAAGGGGGTAAAAAAAAGAAAAAAAAAAAAGCAAAACAAAGAAATTTCTAAACTAAAGGTGATGAGCTGTCGGGGTATAAAGCAAAATATAAAAATGTTTGATATAGTTGATCGCAAGGGGGAAAATTGTTTATGTAGCAAGACTTGAGCCGTGGTAGAGGGGACGATAGCAGGGCGGAATATAAGAGAGAGGGGATTCGACACCGACGAGGAAGTGCTAGTCAGGGACGATTGGTATTGGTAGTAGCGTTGGCGATGTGATAGTTATAGACTGGCCGCGACGACGAAGACGTTCTTGTCGGCGAGATTCTTGGTGACGGCGAGCAAGCCAACTACTGCTGCTCATACCACCACCTTTCCCGCTGCCGCCGATACAACGGCAGCTGAACCAATTGCAGCTATTCTCCCCGTCGCCCAAACCGCTACCGCCGTCATCACCCTTCCCACTGCCGCCAATACAACGGCAGCTGAGCATGCAGCGATTCTTCCTGTCGCCACCACTGCTGCTGCTCTCGTCACCACCTTTCCCACTGCCGCCGATACAACGGCAGTTGAACCAATTGCAGCCGTTCTCGTCGCCCAAACCGCTGCCGCTCCCATCATCACCTTTCCCACTGCCGCCGATATAACGGTAGCTGTCGCTACCACTGCTGCTGCTCTCGTTACTACCCTTCCCGCTGCCGCCTACATAACAGCTGAGCTTGCAGACATTCTCCTCGTCACTTCCACTGCTGATGCTTCTACCACTATATTCCCTGCTGCCGCCGACCCAACGGTAGTTGAACCTGTTGCAGCCATTCTCTCCGTCGCCCCCACACTTACCATCACTCTACCTGCCGCGGCTGTTACAACCGCCACTGATACTCGTTCTCGCCATTGCTCTCGATACCAATATCCTCGAATTCATAAATTATCTCCCTACTGCCGGTCGTTACCTCACATCTACATCACCAAAAGCGCCAAACCACATCCCAACCACAGTTGCGTCCTCGTCGGTGCACCTCTCCAGTAATAAGCAATATAACTCTTCCATCTTCCTCCCGTTTCCCCTCACCTCGCCCGTGCTAACCCACACCACCTACATCTCCGGTGGCAGCAAATAATATCACCGCCCCATCTCCATCCTGCTACCCCTCACGCTCCGACTCTCACTTGCACTATTCTTCTCGCTCCCGTTCACTTTTGCGCTCCCCCCGCTCTACTTATCTCCGCCCCCGCTCGTAATCTCCTTCCCCGTTCGCTATTCACCTTGCTCCAGTCGCTCATCCTCGCGCTCCTCCTCGTGCTCCGCCTCCTCCTTCCGCTCCGCCACCAGTAGCGACAGCTACCGTTATATCGGCAACAGTGGGAAGGGTGATGACGGGAGCGGCAGCGGTTTGGGCAACGAGAGCAGCAGCAGTGGTGGCGACAGGAAGAATCGCTGCATGCTCAGCTGCCGTGGTATTAGCGGCAGTGGGAAGGGTGATGTCGGCGGCGGTGGTTTGGGCGACGGGGAGAATAGCTGCAATTGGTTCAGCTGCCGTTGTATCGGCGGCAGCGGGAAAGGTGGTGGTATGAGCAGCAGTTTTGCCGAGAAGGAGTATGGCTGCATGTTCAGCTGCCGTTGTATCGGTGACAGCGGGAAAGGTGGTTGAGGGAGCGGCAGCAAATTGGGCGAGAGAGTATGGCCGCAAAAGATTTTCGGAATGATTATAGCTCTTTTTTTTTTTTTTTCTGCCATCGTTGACGCGTTGACAGCAGCATTATACCACCCTTCAAGTCGGAAATTAAGCTCGCGATTGGGCATTATCAAGTATACATACACCTCCTATGAGCCGTTTTATATCGACTAGAATATATTACCTCTTTATTTCTTTAAACATCTGCTTGTTTTTGTTTGTTATATTTGGGAAGGCCGTACGATTGGACTGTCGTTTGTCAAGAAATTAAAGATTTCCCTGCCAAAAAAAAAAAAAAAAAAAAAAAAAAAAAAAAAAAAAACGAAAAAGAAACAAAAAAAAAAAAAAAAGGAAAATAAAGGAAAAAGGAAAAGAAATAGAAACGAAAGAAGAAGAAGAAGAAGGAGCGGCAGAGAGAGGAAAATACGAGGACGGAAAGCAAAAAGCAAAAATGGACAAAAAAGATAAAACAATGCGCAATATTGCTGGAGCTAAATAAACTCTTGACGTTAGAAGCGGCTGGCTGGCTGAGAAGCAAGAAAAAAAAAGCCTTTGCCAATTGCTGGCGCATAAACGTCACCCCTCTTAGCTTTTATGTAAACCTCCATTTCCCTTTCCTTCCAGCTTTTCTTCTTCTTTCCGAAACAACCACACTTTCAACAACTCACCATCTCCCAGTCTTACACATATCATGTTTGTCTTGACTCACTTCTCGCTTGGCGACTTTGTATTCATCTCTATCACCCTCATCATCCTCTACGTTATCTACGGGAGGACGACGTGTAAGTTGCCCGGCAAATTGCAACGTTTTTTTTTTTTTTTTTTTTTTCATCTTTCCAACCTTGAAGCGCCTTTTTTTTTTTTTTTTTTTTTTTTTTTTTTTTAACTTTGAAACAGGCCTTGACTAAGATTCTTTGTTTATACCATCCGGGCTACCACGTTGGGCGAAGCCGTCTGACTTTGAGGCACGGTGGGTCCAAATGGCGATGGCTATTATCCTTCTTCAAGGGAAAAGAGGAAGCTCTACCTGCAACGTCGCCATCGCCATCGTCCTTCTCGCTCCACCGCGGCCACCCTTCCTACCACCGCGGCCGTCCTTCCGACCACCGTTATCCCGGAATCCCGACTACCGCTGTCGCTAGTGCTCCAAAGCCTGCCGCCGCTCCGAAAGAAAGCGCTTCGTCGGCTTCAGGTCGTTCATCCCGTTCCTGCCGCCACCATCAGGAAAATATTTTCAGTTCGTAGTCTATGACTAGCATCCGTGCTCGCAGGCTGTTCGTAGGCTGTTCTGGGCTGTTCTGTAGTGTTCATCATTTTGCAATACTGTTCTTGGACTGTTCACGCACTGTTCGTGTGCTGTTCTGGCAAGCTCGAAAAAAAAAAAAAAAAAAAAAAAAAAAAAAAAAAAAAAAAAAAAAGAGTATCGTGACGCGGTCTTGAATAAGGCATGGAATTATTCAGAACACTAACTTACTCACGATGTAAGTTACCTGGAGATAGAATTGTTCCACTATCACCATTTTTACTATAACAAATCCCAATTTTCTTTCCTTCAATTATTTAATCATATTCGTATATAGGGAGTACAGCACTCATGGGGAGGCCAAACTGTATGATACAGAATATAGAGTTCGAGTATACAAAAAAAAAAAAAAAAAAAAAAAAAAAAAAAAAAAAAAAAAAAAAAAAAAAAAACGACTTGGCTCAGTGCAGAGAGGAGACTCGTCGCTACGAAGAGTGGACGGGATTTCTAATAATAGGAGAATTGATTGTACTAATGGAGCTTCTATCTAAGCATTCAAGTTGATACCTTTTCCTTAATAAGATAATAAAATAAATAAACTAAAGCTAAGTACGATTAAGAGAAAATAGCTAAAGGAAAAGGATTTGTCCGGCTAATCAATTTTCAAGTTGCAGGTCCGAATGCAGAACACCCCCGTCAATCACGCATTTACTAAATAGGAAAAGGAGCGAAGAAAAGAAAAAAGAGAAAAAAAAAACAAAAAAACAAAAAAAACCGAAAAGAAAGAAAAGGGGAGCAATGTCTCAACAACCGGCGTGGAATAAAAGAATGCCGTCGTTCAGGTCTTTGATTCACGCCACGTCTTTTACCTCCATCTGCACCACGCAAAAAAACGCGAAATATATGACTGAACGAGGCTGCACAGAGGCCAAGTAGAGCCCCCATTTGTTATCCTGTTCGCCCCTCTGTTCGTCTGATTTTTTGCAAAAAACAGTGCGAACGGGCTCACGTGTTCACATTTTTCACGTGACCATAAATCAATCAACTGCATTTCGCAAACCAAATATCGAATTAAACCTCACATTAGCTCGTAATGCAGACAATGCTCATTCTTTACAATAGTTTTTATATGAAATATTCTGATATAGTCAATCTCTCCCCCAACTTTTATTTTAATTTTCAAAGAATATATAAATGCATTTGCCTCGTCAGTACATTTTATTTAATTTATTTTTTCTCAATATAATCCGTTGTAAAAAATGTGCGTATGATTTGTTCGTGTAACAACGGAGGCATAGTCAATCGTGGCCGTTGGAGAGATTGTGGGTCAAAAGAGCTAGAGGTGTTTAAAAAGAGAGAGAGCGATCAAACTTGTTTAAAAAGAGAGAGAGCGATCAAACTTGTTTAAAAAGAGAGAGAGCGATCAAACTTGTTTAAAAAGAGAGAGAGCGATCAAACTTGTTAAAAAAATGAGAGAGAGACTTGACTTATTAAAAAAGAGAGAGACAAACCCACCCACCCACCCATCTACCCACCGACCCACCTAACGTGTTTAAAAAACAGGGAATGACCCAACTTTCTTTTTTTTTAAAAAAAAAAAAAAAAAAAAAAAAAAAAGGGGAGAAAAAAAAAAAAAAAAAAAAAAAAAAAAAAAAAACGCAGCCACGACGAAGTGGCTGAAGGCCGCATTGATAGTTTAGGGTGGCCAAGCAGAGTGCGGATCTGCTCTGCCTTCTCGACGTTTTGAATGCCGATAAACGCGCTCTTTCTCTATATATCTCCGAAAAAATTGATACCACATTCTACACTATCGTAATTCGCCAGTATGACAGCGTATGAATTATACGCTGCTTCTCTGCTTCTCTTCGCGTATTTCCTCGTGAGCGGTCACGTTGGTATTCACGGACCATTATCATCGTCGGTGGTAATGGCGTGTTATCTCCGCACTCCTCTTGTGTACTATTGTCATCATTAAGGTTCTCACCTACACCCTTCTCTTGGTCGCTGTGTCTATTGTTGCAGTCATCGTCATTTTTGTATCGTTGGCGCGCTTGTTCAAGGAGTGCAGGGTCTATACTCCATGCACCGTAATTGACACTGTTGAACACTACATCACCGTTTGTTCCGATATTCAAGGTCACAGGCTCGCTTGTCACCTTCTGGCACGCAGCTCCCCAGACGCACAACGCCAGGGATGGTCGCATTGGTGGAAGACATGTATGTTATGGTAGAGTATAACAGGATAAAAAAAGAAAGTGCATATTTAAACGCACAACTTGATGATGTTGTACTTTGCTAACATTAGCTTCTTTGTTTTTTCTCCTTTCTCATTTCTTAATTCTATTACGTACAGCACTTCCCTTCTCACACATGTACACTATCTTGTTAGTTCAAGGAATATACGTGAAAAAAAAACAAATTATTATCATTGTCTTTGTATGATTGAATGATGAGAAAGATCAATAATGTAAAAAAGACGAACGCGGGTTGAGGACGGAAAATAGTTTTTCTAAGAGCATTTCCCAACGTCGCCCGTCCAGAGGCAGATTTTTCTCGCTTACAAAAACTGAGAACTTTTCGATTCTTTGCATTTCAAAGCTTTTTTTCGTCACCAATAAATAAATAAATTGCATGCTTAGTTCTAATTAACTATTTTTAGGCATTTGGCGGCAAATCCCTTCCTCTTTCTTCACACTTTCCCAAATGAGCTTCCGTCAACACGACAAATGCTGAAGTGTCGAACTGCTCTTGCTCTTGCCTTTCCATTCTTTGCACGTATTCTTTTAGTTGACTAGCACCGGCTTCAAGGATCTCTTGCATGGCTTTGTTTCTGTCGAATTTCTCGTGATAGCCGCATTTCAACTCAAGCACCTCGTTTGTTGACATTGCTTCCACTGCAGCCGCCTTTGCTTCCATCTCCTCCCAAAAACTTTTCCCTGATTTGCATGATTGAAGTAAGCGTCGAGTGAATTTGCGTCACTTTGCAAAAAAAAAAAAAAAAAAAAAAAAAAAAAAAAAAAAAAAAAAAAGCCAAGACAAACCCTGGTTTGGCAAGCTCAGCAAGTTAACACCTTTACACTTGAACTCGAAAACGAAACGCTTTGGTTTGCACAAGCCGAAGCGGGTTTGATTTCAACTAAGAGCAGATCGACGTAGCCTTCTTTCTTGCCGTAAACTTTGACTGGGACTTCCGTGTCGTTGAAGTAGTGCGGAATCGTTGAAAGTGAGACTTGGAATATCACTTTTGTGACAAGCTCCTTGTCGTCGTAGAGATTTCCTAACTTGATCCACTCTTTCAACTTCGGCTCAAGTTAAGAGCACAAAAAGTCGAGTTTGTCGTTTGTGATAAGCTGATTGACGGCGTTTCTGTAAGCATCCGAACTTGTGTGAATGTTGCAAAGTTGAAGGACACGCTCGATGATTGTTTTGACGACGACACTATTTGGCAAGCGAAGGATATTTGGTCGATCGGTATAGGTCAGCGCTCCGAAGTAAAAGAGTAACGATTTCAAAAAATCGGTTTCTTGGTAGCTTACATTGACAGTCGAATGATTTGTTGAATCAATGTGAACGGGGTCTCCGTGTCTGTCAACAATTGGGCGAAGAGCCTTGTGGAATCGCTATGATTCCCTATAAACGTCAGGATATTCTCGCTCAACTCGTTATTGGTGTCGACAGCTGGAGTGGGTCGTCCATTGACATGCGCTGCAGATAGTCCAGACAGAGGTTAGTGTTGAAAACTCCGTCCTCCGTCGTTGCCCGAAATTTGTATCCGTTGTAGTATTTGCGCATCTGCTCAAGGTGGTCGTCGACAAACTTCTGCTTCTCTTCGTCGGTTAATTCCTCCTTTCCTGCGCAGACGTACATGAGTGCGTGTCGAACATCCTCCTCGAACCCGCACATGTGTTCATATCTCGGAATGAGTGTAATGTCGTATCGAATGTTGAATCCACTGGTGACATCGTTCATCGCGAGTGGCGATACACCTTTGGAGATATACATGGTATTAGTGATGTTGTTACGTGTATCGATTGTTAATTTAACTCAAAATGTGATGCTAACGTCCCGAGGTCCTATGCGTCTTACAGTTTGATATGCTTGTTTTGAGTACTTGAGAACTGCCTTTTATTTCGACAAAAAGCAAGCAAAGTGTTCCTTCACACGTAGGAAAGGATAGCGAGCGTGTTGCATGCTTCTAGGACCGCCATTCGCGTATGAGAAGGGGGCCATTCTTTATTGTACGACATAGAAGAAAGAGAAAAAAAAAAAAAAAAATTGAAGTGTTAGACCCAAATTCTAATAAATGCATTCAGAAATCATCTAATTTACTATAATTATATATTTGCATAAAATCACCTCCACACCTGAATGTACAGGCGACAGTCCACTTGCTGATGACATAGGTGCACTCGTAGGTATACTCAGAGAACAGGCGGTAGTAATGAGGCTAATCATCAGTAAGGAAATCAGGCCGATAGAAAATGAAATATTGGGGCCTGTAGTCACGAGGCCTTACAGCGTTGTTACTCAGTTTTTTTTTGTATTTCTTGGTGAAGGACGATATTATAAACGGTAAGGAGGATATCATAAGTATGCGGGACGTTGTCATCAAGGAAAAGGAAGGATAAAATTGAGAAGATGGTGAGTAGACGTCGATTACAATATTTTCTTTTTTGCAGCTAAATATTTCAGAAAGAATTGCTGTAGACAGCAAACGCTGAACTAATGAAAGCTCGAACTAGCCTTTTAGCGCGAAAGGTTTTCAGTATGTATGAGTTACATAATATTCAATCGTTCATCTCAGGGGCGTTCATAGGAAGTGTGCGCAGTGCCAGGAAGTGTGCGCAGTGCGTTGCGATACATTGGAGGGTAAATCTACTCTCCTGCAAGCTTGGTCTCTCGCTTCTGGTTTTACTGTGCCTGGCCCCTCGCCGCCGAATTCTTCAATCAAGAACAACCCTTGGACTTGGATGCCTACAGTTCTGCCCAACTAGGCTTTTTGGTCGATGCCATAATCAAGTTGTGCCAGCTTGGGGTTTGGAAAGCGACTCTCCTCACCACAATAGTAACTAATGTCAACAAGCACCTCTTCAAATAGACGGCTCACGGGTCCCGTGCCACCACTCGAATCCTTTCACCCATTCTCCTATCATTGACAAATCTTTTTATCTTGGCAATATCTTTCGATCCACATCTCTGTCGTCCTGTCGTCCTTATATCCATAGAGAGAATGTTTGTGTTATGGATGAATACTAGAGATTTATTTATTTTATTTGAGAATCAAAGCAAAAGTTTTCAGGCATTAAAGGAGAAAGCTATATTTGTATGCAAAGCCAAGCCCCCGTCGCGCCTAATCGTAATGTCGAAACTGCTACGCTAAGCTGACCAATGCGCTTGACGAGGACCCGTGCATCACCCTCTACCACAAACCTTGCTGCAAAATTAAGGAGCTCAACTACCCTACCGCACAGCTTTCACGAACAGTATTGCCCCCCCAACACGAGTGCTTCAGCTCTTCTCCAAGGGAACTCTGGCTCTACACCGCTATTCTTCCTTTCACGCGTGATGAAGGGTTCGCAGAATCTTCAAGAAGGGCAAGCTGTACTCTTTGGACAGGAGGAAGAGAAACGTGGCCCCTGAAGGAAACGGATGAGCTGATTTAGGAGGTATGCATGTTTTCCCTCCAATAAAACCCATCTGTGACATGTCCTCATAACGCCCTTAAATGAAACCAACGCTGTCCTTTTTTCCAGTACGTCGCCTCGTCTACAATGCCGACCCAGATGAGCAGCTAATAATGCAGTAGAATATATTACTGGCATCTAGGGAAAGAGTGGATGGGTGAGAAAGGGTGTAGCGTGATGGGAGAGCAAATTCCGAGTACATAAAGAAGAGGAAGGAGGAAGATGAGAGGGAAGATGAGAGGGAAGATGAGGCCATTATCATCGAAGGGGCGAATGTCGCGGACTCGTTCATACATGTGACTACGGAGAGGGAAGGAGCCCACGGCGCTACTCAGGCGCGGGGGCCTAACCTTGTGTACAATACCCCTTTGGGTGAAATATTCACTCTCTCCTTATATTGAATTACCTATATTTTACAGCCTTTGCTTATCTAAATGCTATTCATTTTTTCCCCCCTCTTCACACCAAATCACACAGGCCATCGCCCCTGCTCTAATCCTCACCTCTTTCCGAACCTTAACCAGGTGATATGGTACTTCCTCCCCAACAACCATCGCGCACATTAGCTTACCTCTTCCCGTTTATCTCATCTACCCCTTTGACTATACCAACGCCAACACCTCCTTCCCATGTCACCTCATTCCTTCCCAGATCTCTCATATGCTGATCATGTCACCATTCATCCGTTCATTGCACACTCCCTGCTGAATACCGCGCCACTATCAAGGCCTCCCTACCGCGCAATGAGATGGCTCCTACTGCTGAGCTGCTCTTGCTGGATTTCGTGCACGACCTTAGGAGGCCCGTGAGAGGTATGTGGATGCTGGAACGCGTGTGCTGATGTTGTACTTGAAGTGGAAGCTGCTCGGGCTTGTGTTCGAGAGGCACTACGTATGATAGTTTGGGTTAAGTATGATGGTTATTTGCGGAAATTTACGATATGGGGCATGCTGAAACATTTGACGCCACTTGATTAAAAAACTGAATTCTCCACTTGTCTCCAAACTCCAAACTCTCCACTTGTCTCCGAACTCTCGCTCCAAACCTTAGTGAGTATGGCTAACCTCATGCCCTCTTTTATTGTTAGCTTATTCAATTCTCCAGTTCTATCAATTCTACTACTGTTTGAAATGTACCCTGCGTCAACGTCCTCCTCGCCTTATGCGACTCGTTCTCGCAGCCGGGTACAAGCATCTTCCACGGGCGATAGTTCATTGGTGTTAAATCATACCAAGGTCCGAATCCCCCTGGTGGCCTTCGACCTAGCCAGGGAGCGCTTACTCGCATGCCTGCAGCAAGACGAAGAAACCAACATGGAATCGGCCGACCTTATTCTGGCCGAGAATGTTTCGCTTCAAAGCTACACTGAATACCTTCAGAAAAATCCGAAGCCTGCAGTGACAATATGTTTAATTAATGGGAAAATCAAAGCCTACGAACTGCATTTAGACCATGGAGCGGTAGTATCGAAGATGGGGATAATTGTAGGTGGTTGGACTGATGACCTATTGAGTTTAACTAAGTTAGACATCATCACGGGTGCAAATTCTATGCGCCAAGGCGATGTTGCCTTCCGACCAGGACGCCCTCGGCCTCCAGCCCATTTGAAATGCAACAACTTAGGAAGTCCATACCCGACAATGGTCGTGGAAGTCGGCCTCAGCGAAGACCTCCTCAG
>RBNK01000439.1:2500-25941 GCA_003990785.1 Endogone sp. FLAS-F59071 | reverse complement strand
ACAACATTAGCCACTGCTCATTGGGATGTTACAAGAGCCTGGCTAGAGGAGAAGTATTTCACCGAACAGAAACGAGAATCAATCAAGGAACAGCTATTCAACATGAAGATGTCAATCAATCAATGCCCGGAAGACTGGGTTAATACCATTGATCAGTATATGCAACTCTGTGGAGAAACCAGCCCGGTTGTACGAGAAATGGTGTTCATGAATGGCTTACCCGCAGACATCCAATGCCATATCAAGAGGTTTGGCCCTCGAAGTATAGAAGAAAAAGTCAGGATGGCACAGGCTTTTTGGGATACTGAAGCAGGACATTCAGCATCTCTATATGATAAGTTACCACAAGACTTATGCAGGAAATTCAGCACTGGAATACCGGTAGTTCAAATGGTATCCACAGCAGCCAAACCACCTGAGGAGGATACTATTAAACTAACAGTCATAGCAAAAACGGGGAAGACAACTCATGAGGATGAAATGGAGAAGATTACCAAGATGTTCTCAGAAATGACGGCACATATAGCTGATCTTGAAGCCAAGGTGATCCGACAGAATAGACAACCGAGAGGAACCTTCGTCGCTGAAGAATGCAACAAGACTGAGATAAACTGCTTCCTCTGCGGAAGACGTGGTCACTTTGCCAAAGACTGCCAAACTAGAAGCTGGAAGGAAGAACGAGAGAGAGAAGAAGTAAAGAAGGCTGACCATGCCAACGTGGTGCAAGAAATCGAAGAAGACAATGAAGAATTTAGCAAAGAATACCTGGAGGCCTACCCGGTTGAAGTAGTCAGCCGCACTACCACTAGGAAGACTCCCTACCCAAGAAAGAAGCCAATCCAGGAACCCGAGGTTGTCATTAAAAAGCCTAAGAAGCCAACACAAAGGCAACAGTTGAATGAGGATCAATGGGACAAAGCCTTCAAACAAATAATGCAACCTGGCAAGACAGTTACATCAACTACCGAAGATGAAGAAATGACAGATCAGGAAGAAAACAAGGATAAGAAGCCTAGGAGGGTTAGGGAATTCGAGTACAACCCATGGAAGGATATTGCTAGTCAGAAGGCAAACATTACCTTCAAACAACTCTTCCAGATCGCACCATCAACAAAGCAGAAGGTGAAAACGCAGATTACCGAAACCAAACCAACCATCCGATTCGAGGAAGTTAACACCACCGAAGAACAAGAGGAGCGAACCTATACCTCATCCGCCTATGCACAATGCAACATTGGAGGATTAGCATGCTCAGTCATTATTGACACTGGAGCAGGAGTCAGTATCATCGCTAAGCATTTCCTAGACCGCCTAGGATGGGATATTGATGAACCCGCTACCTCTACCTTGGTCGTCACAAGTGGGAAAAGCAGTGTACCCCTAGGAGTACTCCGAGAAGTACCAGTTCAGTTTGGAATGGAAATAATCCCCATCAGAATAGTGGTCACCGATGCACAATCCTACAACGCTGTCTTAGGCAACAGCTGATTAAAGAAAGCTAAAGCCCGAATTGACCTGGATGCACAAAGGTTAATCTTTGTCAACCATGGAAGAAAGTTCAGTGTACCTTTGGATATTCAGAAAGGAGTAGTACCGAAACTTACTCAGAGGCCAGAAGACGAAAGTGACACAGATGAAGGAATAACCCCTGGACAGGCGCACCTCAATTTGGTGGAAGAAGAAGAAGCAAATATAGTGATCAATAGTGAATACTGCCGCCTAACGCCTCTGGAGAAGAACCAGTTGATTGAATACAACATGAGGAATACCCGGTGCCCATTCTGTGAGCAATGCATCTACTGTGCCAAGATGATGTGCACTTGCAGTGATACAAAGCTGATACCTGACCAAGATACCTTGGAGATGCACTTGCTGACAGAAAAGAAGATCAGGAAACCAAGATTATCACAGACCCACCAAAGGACTCCACCCTCAATGAATTATGGACTGTATGATGGAAGGAACCCCCATCCATTCGCAGATAATACTGGAGAAGTATGGGACTGTTTTTGGACGAATATCGGACACATCGGCAAAGGACATCTTTGGGGAAATCGCAACATCTACCTGCAAGGATGCTATTGGGATGAAGTCAACCCCTATAACCTATGGGAATGTGAAAACTGGGTCAGATATCCGGACAAACCGTACGATATCAACTACCACGGAACTTGGAAGGAACATTATGACCGAGAACAAGAACAGACAATACTCGAAGAAAATGAAGATGAGGAAATACCTGAAGAATGGAGCAATGAAGTTTATACTACGCAGACAACTATTGAAGTCAGAGCCTTATTCCAGGAAGATGATAAAGATGACGGACCTATCCTGATTGAAGAAAGTGACTCAGACTCGGGAGAAGAAATTATCGCACTTGAGGAAATAATTCACCCTGACGAACGCATCAGCATGCACTATTGGTGGTGGAAGGACTTGTAGCAAAACCTACCTCAGGACACAACTCATGAACAGTGGAAGGAACCGAATGTCCCTACCTTTGTTGAAGAAGTATTTATGGTTAAAGAAAGGGATATAGCAACCCAAGTCAAGAAATTGACAGAAAGCGCAATTGTACCAAAGAGAAAAACCGAAGGAGCCGCAGGATATGACCTATATGCGGATGAAGACTACACTCTAGAACCAAAATCATCAGCCTTTGTAAAAACTGGAATTGCTATCGCCCTATCACCCGGACAATGTGCGCAAGTATGGGCAAGAAGTGGACTCTACCGCAACTCTGGAATAGGAGCATTCCCTGGATTAATAGATGAAGACTATAGAGGAGAAATCGAGGTTGGACTAGTTAACCACAACCACAGCCAATTCAAAGTATACCAAGGTGATCGAATCGCTCAAATGGTGATCGTCAAGTGTGAACAGCAATCTTTGAAGGAAGTAGAAAACTTAGAAGAAACACAACGTGGAAGGAAAGGATTTGGATCAACTGGACAAGCAAATGTAATAATGGAAAGACTGGATGACCAGGAGAGCGCCAAGAAGCACATCTACTCCCTCAACAAAAACCTGTTACCAAATCAGAAGAAACAGTTGTAAGACCTGTTAAAGGAGTATGAGGATATTATCGCGATCAGTTTCAAGGACCTACCAGACCAAGCCTTCTTCACGCACCATATTGATACAGGAGACGCCAAACCAATCAAACAAGTACCCTACAGATTGCCAGCCAACTATCATGACTTCGTATGAAAGCATGTTCAAGAGCTATTGGAGTCAGGAGTGATTGTATGATCAAAGAGCCCTTGGGCATCACCTATCAGCATAGTACTGAAGAAGGATGGACAGAGAATGGTTATCGATTACCGCAAATTGAACTCAGTTATCAAGAAGCATGCATACCCGATCCCGCACTCAGAAGACTTACAAAACATGTTGAAAAAGGCACAAATCTACTCAACCTTGGACCTATGGGCAGGATATAACCAAATCGGAATGACACCTAAAGCACAGGAGAAGTCAGCATTTGTTACACCATTTGGACAGTACGAATTTACAAGAATGTCCTTTGGACTTTGCAACACACCTGCCACCTTCCAAGCTGCAATGAACGAGATCTTCTACGATTTGATTGGACATGGAGTGATTGTGTATATCGACGACATCAACATCTATGCGGAGAACTTCGCAGAACACATGGTGATCCTGAAGGAAGTATTTGAATGACTTAGGAAGCATGGACTAAGGATCAAGCCAACAAAGTGCTACTTTGGACTGAAGAAAATCAAATACCTCGGATTTATAATTGATGGAGGAGAAATCCGCCCAGACCCAAAGAAGACTGAGATTGTCAAGGCCTTTCCAATCCCGCAAGATAAGATGGCCTTACGAGGATTCTTAGGACTGGTCCAGTTCTATAAAAGGTTTATCCCTGGTTACTCTGAAATTGCCGCACCCCTGCACATGTTGCAAAGAAAAGGAAGAGCATGGGAATGGACGTCAGCCGTACAAACCACCTTCAACCTGATCAAGGAAGCACTTACCCACGCACCAGTTATGGCAAGACTGGATCTTACAAAAGTATTCAAGCTGTATACAGATGCATCGTCATTTGGACTTGGAGTAATCTTGGCACAAGATGATAAAGACGGAGAACATGTGATTGCTTATGCAGGACGAGCCACCCATGGAGCAGAACCTTCCTATGGAGCCACCCAACTGGAATGTATAGCAGTCGTTTGGGCTATATAACACTTTTGCCACTTCCTGATTGGAAAACAGTTCACCCTAATAATAGACCACTCAGCTCTCAAATGGCTTTGGAATAAGCCAAATCTGACAGGAATGTATACAAGATGGCTAGCTATACTGCAGGAATACGACTTCATGACGTAATACAGAAAAGGACGGAATCATCAGAATATGGACACCCTCTTACGCCTACCCCAATTTATCCGAGATCGACACCCCGAACCAAAAAGAATATACCTACCCAATAAACACTAAACTCTATAACGGATATTTGGATTACCTCAGTAACCTAACCTTTACTGGGATGATGAACGAAAACAATCAACGGCTTATACGGACAACGGCACTCAACTATTTTATCAAGAATAATATACTTTACCGATGACACAGAGGACAAATACGACTTGTAGTTCCTGAATACAAAAAGCAGATGGTACTTCAGGCCTCTTATGACCATCAGCTGGCAGGACACATGGGCATAGATAACACATATCAACGACTATCAGAAAAATACTATTAGAAGAACATGTACGAAGACATTAGAGAATATATTAGAAGATGCGACACTTGCCAGAAAAGGCGCCGAGGAAAGGAAATCGAGACCTTACAACCGATTGTACCTGGAGGACCCTTTGAACATATTGGAATAGACATTGTTGAACCGCTACCAAGAACACTTAGAGGAAATCGATACATCATAGTAGCAGTAGATTACCTGACCAAGTACCTCGAAGCAAGAGCCCTGCCCCTTGCAGATGCCCTTAATATTGCACCTTTTATCTATGAAGATATTATCTACTGCCATGGAATACCTTATGAAATGACCTCCGATCAAGGAACTGAATTCGTTAATGAATTTATACAGATATTGATGCAACACTTCGGGATCCGCCAGATAAAGACTACTGCCTACCATCCTCAAGGAAATGGACTCACCGAACGGACAAATCAAACCATCAAGAATACAATTGCTAAAGTAGTACAATCACAAGGAGAAGATTGGGACTTGTACCTACCTTCCGCCTTATTTGCACTACGAACAATGAAACAAGAAACAACAAAGTTCACCCCTTTTGAGCTTGCTTATGGAAGAAAAGCTCATCAGCTGGTAGACCAAGTAATGACCACCCTGGAACCCAGCCACACCTCCTGGGAAAAGCAAATTGAGCATCGTGTGACAAAGGAAATTCAAGAATTACACAATGTCCGAAACAAGGTGAGAGAATTTATTGCCATTGCACAGGATCGACAAAAGAAGAATTACGACAAAGAACACAAGGAAACCGAAAAATTGAAGATTGGTGACCAAGTCTTACTATATCGAAACATAGTAGAGTCTTCATGGTCAGCAAAATTAGACCCGAAATGGGAAGGACCATACTACATCGCGAGTATAAAAGGAACTACGTATCAGTTACAAAAAATGACAGGAATGATCCTACCCTATACTGTCCACCGAAACCGCCTCAAGAAATACCATGCCCCACTGGAACAACTTCCATGAAGTCCGAGTCAGCCTGATCGAGGCCTACTGACATATAGAACCCCTGGAAGACCTTGAGGAGATAGAAGGATCGACCTTACAGAAAACTCGATCAATTGTACGCAACATTCAAAGGAGGCAACATTTGGCATGAATCAATGAGTGGAAGGAATACTACCGAATTGCACAACTCTGGGATGAAGAAGTTGAACATATCTGGAACCGGAAGGATAGGGAAATCTGTCAACGAGCCCTCAAAGGAGCACTCCCTGCCTATAACGCAAGAATGGCCGATTGGATTTATCAACTATTCAAGCACAAGCCTAGTGCTTTGAATCACTTTCAATGTAGTACGCACCAACTAAATCAACTGACACAGAATGAAATGAATGAGCTAGAGGAAGAGGTAAAACAGTTACAAAGGGATTTCTCCGAGTTAGAACTGTACCTTGAAGTCTAACTCGCAGAAAGGAAGGAGATGTGACGGAACATTTTGTGATGACATACAATTTGATTATGTGAGATCAAGTCATGTGACCCTCAACAATGTTGAGACCTTTAGCGTTGTTGAGACCTTTAGCATTGTTGAGATCTGCAATCACACTATAACCTAAAATAGTATTTCGATCTGATATATTATTTCGTCACCCAATTACGTTATAACCTGACATATCATTTATTATATCTTAGCCAATCAATTTGTACCTTATATTTAGCTGAGCCAATCAGAAATTCAAGTAGTAACCTGGGTAGCTGCCCATATAGCACCTTGTAATTTCTTATAAATACCCCGCTCGCAATTATCAATAAAATTCGGACTGCAACAAGCTAAGGAAGCTTACAATAGACAACCCAAGGGATACTGAAGCCTTACTCAAGGAGTAAGCAATTGGATAGTTTCGAGAATCTAACAGATACACGTTATTCGATCGATCACACTTAATTCTTACTAGTTAACACCTACATCGACACCCTTCTTAAGACGCTACCACATAACCTGCTAAGACCCCTAAAGCATATTTTCTACACTTGCTCAACTCCGAGTATTTCGCCGTTAATATATTTTAGTCCGTCACAGTATAAAGATATTAGAGAATATATTAGGAGATGTGACACTTGCCAGAAGAGGCACCAAAGAAAGAAAGTTAAGACTTTATAACTGATTGTATCTAAAGGACTCTTCAAATATATTGAAATAAACATTATGAGACTACTACTAAGAATACTTAGAGGAAACCAATATATTATAGTAAGAGTAGATTACTTAACCAAGTACTTTGAAGTAAGAGCCTTGCCTCTTATAGATACTCTTAATATTGCTCTCTTTATCTATAAAGATATTATCTGCCACTATAGGATACCCTATAAAATAATTTCTGATCAAGAGACTGAATTCATTAATAAGTTCATACAGATATTGATATAATACTTCAGGATCTGCCAGATAAAGACTACTGCCTACTATCTATAAGGAAATAGACTTACTAAATAAATGAATTAAACTATTAAGAATATAATTACTAAAGTAGTACAATTACAAGGAAGAGATTGAGACCTGTACCTACCTTTTACCTTATTTACACTACAAATAATAAAACAAGAAATAACAAAGTTTATCTCTTTTGAGCTTGTTTATAGAAGAAAAGCTTATCAGCTAGTAGACTAAGTGATAACTATCCTGGAGCTCAGCTACACTCCCTAGAAAGTACAAATTGAACATTGTATAATAAAGGAAATTCAAGAATTATATAATATTCAAAATAAGATAAAAGAATTTATCACCATTGCATAGGATTACCAAAAGAAGAACTACAATAAGAAATATAAAGAGACTAAAAAGTTGAAGATTAGCAATCAAGTCTTACTATATTAAAACATAGTAGAGTCATTATAGTTAGCAAAATTGGACTTAAAATGGGAAGAACTATACTATATTATAAGTATAAAAGGAATAATATATTAGTTATAAAAAATAACAAGAACAATTCTACCCTATATTGTTTACTAAAACTGCTTCAAGAAATACTATGCTCTGCTAAAGCAACTTTCATGAAGTCTGAGTCAGCCTGATTGAGGTATACCAATATATAGAATCTTTAAAAAAACTTAAAGAAATAAAAGAATTGACCTTATAGAAGACTTGATCAATCCTATGCAATATCTAAAGAAGATAATACTTGGTACAAATTAGTAAGTAGAAGGAATATTATTGAATTATACAATTTTGAGATGAAGAAGTTAAATATATCTGAAATTAAAAGGACAAGGAGATCTGCCAATAAGTCTTAAAAGAAGTACTCCCTGCCTATACCTCAAAAATAGCTGAACAAATCTATTAGCTATTCAAATACAAGCCTAGTGCTTTCAACCATTTTAGATACAGTATATACTAACTGAAACAACTTATATAAAATGATATAAGGGAGTTAGAGAAGGAAGTACAGCAATTACAGAGAGATTTTTCTAAGTTAGAACTGTACCTTGAGATCTAATTCTAAGAAAGGAAGGAGATGTAATAAAACATTTTATAATAATATCAATTTTAATCACAGTTATATGACCTGTAGTAACATTATAACTCTTGGTATTATTACAATCTGTAATATCATTATAAATTATAATATTGCTCTAATCTAAGGGCATAATTAATAGAATATAATATTTTTTATTATAAATTATAAGTCAACAAGTTTTATATAAGTCTTATACTAAAACATGACTAAGTAGTTAATTTTCACTATATACTTGAATTTAGCAATTAATACATCTTATTTATATTTAGTATAATATTAAAAATTCTATCTCACTTTACAGCTTCATCTTCTAAAAGAACACCTCCTACTCCTACTCCTACTCCTGCTCTTACTCCCACTCCTGCTTCCACTCTTGCTCATACTCCTACTCCTGCTTATAACTCCAGAATAGGTATACAATCTTCATCTCTTGTTAGTTGTCATTCATTATTGCTGTAATTACTATATATTAATGTAAAATTATAAAGGATAAATATATAATAAATAAGATTAATTGCTAAGCTAACAGACTGATTTCTGTACTCTCTCAGTAAACTAAATTTAGTTTTTAACATTTTGAATATATTTTCAATCATCACCCTTATCCTTGAATGATAGATGTTAAAGGCTATATGCTTGGTAGACTAGTGAGGTTGTTTTAAGTAAGATATAATGAGATAAGAGGTTGATAGTTTATATTCATAGTTACTAAGTATAAGAGTGATATATAAAAAGCATTGACAAAACACTTGCAGAAATATAACAAACAACTATACCTGCTATCAGCTATCAAAACCAGAAGACTTAAGAGCCTTATCTGACTCAACTGTAGTAAAGAAATACTGCCAAATGCTTAACTCTACTTCAACCAAATTATGAACAGATCAAGAACATAGTGGAGAACACAGTTATCAACCAGCATAATGAACCAGTACTACTATACACTAGAGTGACCCAAGAGGACACTATCGATATAGTAGAACTTGCAAAAAAGAATATTAACATCTATCAATTTTACAACACTGCTAGACAATTCAAAAGTTACTATCAAATGGGATATGCTTTACAGTTAAGGCAAGAAAACTGTCAAGAAACAACAGAATGAGAATCCACTGGAATTCTAGGATTAAACTATTAGGAAAGATACATAGTAAAAAGAACCTTCAAGGTATTCCAGTATTGGCCTTCTGCACTAAAACACCTTGGTAATCTAAGTCCATGTCAATAGGAATACTTATAAAATGAAGAGGAAGAAATCTTATTACTCTATCTCTTGGAAAATTACCCAATGGATAACAACCATTTAGAAGAAAAAACTGATACTTCCTTATCAGGATCAGATACAAAAGAAGAAATAGGTACTGCTGATATCATAGGCACCACCAACATCATAGGTACTGCTGACATCATAGGTACTGCCAATATCATAGACACTGCCAATATCTACAATATAGATTTTATTAATACATTATTTGACTTCTAAATTAGTAACCAATATTCCGAGTAGTAACCTGGGCAGCTACCCATATAGTACCTTAAGAATTTTATATAAATATCTCTCAATTCTTTATTTAATAAACTTCAGTTCAATAGCAGTGCACACTCAAGATCCCTTTGAGAGCTAAAGATCTTACCCTCTTCTATATATATCAAAAAGCGTTAATAAAACTATAAGTCTGAAAATCATAATTAATATCTTTATAAAGAAACAAAGTACTTTCAATACCTTAGAAACCTTGTGACATACTTAGAGATTCCTAAGTCCAATGCAGATTAGTATCATCAGATGCTTCCCCACAGGCAGTTCAGGAGAAACTCCCTTATACTAAAGATGATATTCTTACCTTAAATAAAAGTGTTAATATTATATATTGTGATAGACTAATATATATTAACAGTGAAATACTCAAAGTTGAGCAAGTGCAAAAAATATGTTTTTAGGGGTCTTAGTGGTTTATGCAGTAGCATCTTAAGAAGGGTAATATGTTAGTATAAGTGTTAACTAGTAAGATTTAAGTGTGATTGATTGAGTAAAATGTATCTGTTAGAATCTCAAAACTATCCCAATTGCTTACTTCTTAAGTAAGGCTTTCAGTATCCCTTGGGTTGTCTGTTGTAAGCTTCCTAGCTTGTTGCAGTCCAAATTTTATTAATAATTGTGAGCAGGTATTTATAAGAAATTATAAGATACTATACAGGCAGCTACCCAGGTTACTACTTGAATTTCTGATTGGCTCAGCTAAATATAAGATACAAATTGATTGACTAGAATATAATAAAATAATATATCAGGTTATAATGTAATTGGATAGCGAAATAATATATTGGATTGAAATACTATTTTAGATTATAATATGATTGTAGATCTCAATAACATTATGAGTCTCAATGTTATTGTAGGTTATATAACTGTGATCAAACTATATGTTGTCACAAAATGTTCTGTCACATCTCCTTCCTTTCTGTGAGTTAGACTTTAAGATATAGTTCTAACTTAGAGAAATCTCTTTATAACTGTTTTACCTCTTCCTCTAGCTCCTTCATATCATTTTGTGTAAGTTGGTGTAGTTGGAATAGGCTGCACCAAAAATGGTTCAAAGCACTAGGCTTGTGCTTAAATAGCTGATAAATCCATTTAGCCATTTTTGCAGTATAGGCAGAGAGTACTCCTTTAAGGGCTTGTTGGTAGATTTCTCTATCCTTCTGGTTCTAAATGTATTCAACTTTTTCTTCCTAAAGTTGTGTGATTCGATAGTATTCCTTCTATTCATTGATTTACACCAAGTACTGTCTTTTTTGAATGTTGTGTATAATCAATCAGATCTTCTGTAAGGTCAATCCTTCTATCTTCTCAAGGTCTTCCAGGGGTTCTATATGTCGATATACCTCAATCAGGCTAACTTGGACTTTATAGAAGTTGTTCTAATAGGGCATAGTATTTCTTAAGGTAGTTTAGATGAATGGTATAAGGTAAAATTGTTCCTATCATTTTTCATAACTGATATGTAGTTTCTTTTATACTCACGATGTAGTATGGTCCTTCCCATTTTGGGTCCAATTTTGCTGACTATGAAGACTCTACTATATTCTAATATAGTAAGACCTAGTCTGCAATCTTCAATTTTTCAGTTTTCTTATATTCCTTGTCATAGTTCTTCTTCTGGCAGTCTTGTGCAATAGCAATAAATTCTCTTGCCTTATTTCAGATATTGTGTAATTCTCAAATTTCTTTTGTCACACAGTGCTCAATTTGCATTTCTCAAGAGGTGTAGCTAGGTTCTGAAGTAGTTATTACTTGGTCTACTAACTGATGAGCTTTTCTTCTATAAATGAGCTCAAAAGGGGTGAACTTTGTTATTTCTTGTTTCATTGTTTATAGTGCAAATAAGGCAGAAGGTAGGTATAAGTTTCAATCTCCTTCTTATAATTATACTACTTTAGTGATTATATTCTTGATGGTTTGATTCATCCGTTCAGTAAGTCTATTTTCTTGGGGATGGTAGGCAGTAATCTTTATCTGACAGATTCTGAAGTATTGCATTAATATCTGCATGAATTTATTAATGAATTCAGTTCCTTGATTAGAGGTTATTTCATAAGGTATTCTATAGTAGCAGATAATATCTTCATAGATAAAGGGCGCAATGTTAAGAACATCTGCAAGAGGCAAGGCTCTTACTTCGGAATACTTAGTCAGGTAATCTACTACTACTATGATATATCGATTTCCTCTAAGTGTTCTTAGTAGCAGTCCAACAATATCTATTCCAATATGTTCGAAGGGTTCTCCAGGTATAATTGATTATAAGGTCTCGACTTCCTTTCCTCAGTACCTCTTTTGGCAAGTGTTGTATCTCCTGATATATTCTCTAATATCTTTATACATATTCTTCTAATAATATTTTTCTAATAATCATTGATATATATTGTCTATACCCATATGTCTTGCAAGCTGATGATTATGGGAGGCCTGAAGTACTATCTGCTTTTTGTATTTAGGAACTACAAGTCATATCTCTCCTCTGTGTCATTGGTAAAGTATATTATTCTTGATAAAATAGTTAAGTGCTATTGTCCGTATAAGCCATTGATCAATTTCATTTATCATCTTAGTAAAGGTTAGGTTACTGAGGTAATCCAAATATCTATTATAGAGTTTAGTATCTATTAGATAGATATATTCTTTTTGGTTTAAGATGTTAATCTCAGATAAATTGGGGTAGGTATGAGAGGGTGTTCATATTCTGATGATTCCATTCTTTTCTGTATTGCATTATGAAGTCATACTCTTGCAGTATAGCTAGCTATCATACGTATATTCCTGTCAAATTTGGTTTGTTCTAAAGCCATTTGAGGGCTGAGTGGTCTGTTATCAGGGTGAACTGTTTTCCAATCAGGAAGTAGCAGAAGTGTTGTATAGCCCAAACAACTGCTATATATTCTAGCTAGGTAGCTCTATAGGAAGGTTCTACTCTATGGGTGGCTTATTCTGTATAAGCAATCACATGCTCTCCATCCTTGTCATTTTGTGCCAAGATTACTCCGAGTCCAAATGACAATGCATCTGTATATAGCTTGAACACTTTTGTGAGATTCGATCTTGCTATTACTGGTGTATGGGTAAGTGCTTCCTTGATTAGGTTAAAGGCAGTTTGTGCAGCTGATGTCTATTCCCATGCTCTTCCCTTTCTTTGCAATATGTATAGGGGTGCAGCAATTTTGGAGTACCCAGAGATAAACCTTTTATAGAACTGGACCAGTCCTAAGAATCCTTGTAAGGTTATCTTATCTTGCAGGATTGTGAAGGCTTTAACAATTTCGATCTTCTTTAGGTCTAAGCAGATTTCTCCTCCATCGATTATAAATCCAAGGTATTCAATTTTCTTTTATCTAAAGTAGCATTTTGTTGGCTTGATCCTTAGTCTGTATTTTCTGAGTCATTCAAATACTTCCTTTAGGATCACTATATGCTCTGTGAAGTTTTCAGCATAAATGTTGATATCATTGATATATACAATTACTCTATGTCCAATTAAGTCATAGAAGATCTCATTCATTATAGTCTGGAAGGTGGCAGGTGCATTGTAGAGTCCAAAGGACATTCTTGTGAATTCGTACTATCCAAATGGTGTAATAAATGCTGATTTCTCCTGTGCTTTGAGTGTCATTCCGATTTGATTATATCCTGCCTATAGGTCTAGAGTTGAGTAGATTTGTGCCTTCCTCAACATGTTTTGTAAGTCTTCTGAGTGTAAGATCAGATATGCATGCTTTTTAGTGACTGAGTTCAATTTGTGGTAATCAATAACTATTCTCTATCCATCTTTCTTTGGTACTATGCTAATAGGTAATGTATAAGGGCTTTTCGACCATATAATTACTCCTAACTCCAATAGTTCTTGAACATGCTTTCATATAAAGTTATAATAATTGGCTAATAATCTGTAGGGTACTTATTTAATTGGTTTAGCATCTCTTGTATCAATATGGTAAGTGAAGAAGGCTTGGTCTGGTAGATCCTTGAAACTGATTATAATAATATCCTCATACTCCTTCAGTAGGTCTTGTAACTGCTTTTTCTGATTTAGTAACAGATTTTCATTGAGAGAGTAGATGTGCTTCTTGGCATTCTCCTGGTCATTCAGTTTTTCTATTATTACATTTGCTTATCCAGTCAATCCAAATCCTTTTCTTCCATGTCATGTTTCTTCTAAGTTTTCTACTTCTTTCAAAGGTTGCTATTCACATTTGATGATTACTATTTGAGTGATTCAATCTCCTTGGTATACTTTGAATTGGCTGTGGTTATAGTTAACTAGTCTAACCTCAATTTCTTCTCTATAGTTTTCATCTATTAATCTGGTGAAGGCACCTATTCCAAAGTTGCAGTAGAGTCTACTTCTTGCCCATACTTGCACATATTGTCCTAGTGGTAGGGTAATAGTGATTCCAGTTTTTATGAAGGCTGATGATTTTAGTTCTAAGGTGTAGTCTTCATCTGCATATAGATTATAACCTGCAGCTCCTTCAGTTTTCCTCTTTAGTATAATTGCACTTTCTATCAGTTTCTTGACTCGAGTTGCTGTTTCCTTTTCTTCAACTATGAATACTTTTTCGAAGGTGGGGACATTTGGTTCCTTCTACTGTTCATGAGTTATATCTTAAGGTAGGTTCTACCATAAGTTCTTCCATCACCAATAGTGCATGCTAATACATTCATCAGAGTAAATTATTTCTTCTAGTGTGATGATTTCTTCTTCCGAGTCTAAATTGCTTTCTTCGATTAGAGTAGGTCCATCATCTTTATCATCCTCTTGAAATAAGGCTCTAACTTTGATGGGTGTTTGGGTATAAACTTCATTGCTCCATTTATTAGATACTTCCTTATCTTCTTTTTCTTCAAGTACTATCTGTTCTTGTTCTTGGTCATGGTGTTTTTTCCAGGTTCTGTGATAGTTGATGTCATATGGTTCGTCTAGATATCTGACCCAATTTTCGCATTCCCAAAGATTATAAGGGTTGACTTCATCCCAGTAGCATTCTTGTAGGTAGATATTGTGATTTCCTCAAAGTCATCCTTTACCAATATGTTCAATATTTGCCTAAAAACAATTCCATACTTCTCCAGTATTATCTACAAATGGGTGAGAGTTCTCTCCATTATACAGTCCATAATCTATCGAGGGTGGAGTCCTTCAGCAGGTCTGTGATAGCCTTAGTTTCTTAATCTTTTTCTCAGTCAGCAGATATATCTCCAAGGTATCCTGGTAAGGTATCAACTTCGTATCACTACAAGTGTACATCATTTCAGCACAATAGATGCATTACTCACAGAATAGACATCTAGTATTCCTCATGTTATATTCTATCAACTGGTTCTTTTCTAAAGGTATCAGGCAGCAGTATTCACTATGGATTACTATGTTAGCTTCTTCTTCTTCTACCATGTTGAGGTGCACCTGTCTAGGGGTTATTTCTTCATCTATATTACTTTCGTCTTCTGGTCTCTAAGTGAGTTTCAGTACTACTCCTTTCTGAATATCCAGAGGTATGCTGAACTTCCTTCTATAGTTGACGAAGATTAACCTTTGTGCATCCAGATCAATTCTGGCTTTTACTTTCTTCAACCAGCTATTGCCCAAGATAGCATTATAGGATTGTACATTGGTAACGACCATTCTGATAGGTATGATTTCTGTTCTAAACTGGACTGATACTTCTTAGAGTACTCCTAAAGGTATACTGCTTTTTCCACTTGCGATGATCAGGGTAGAGGTAGTAGGTTTATCAATATTCCATCCTAGGCAGTCTAGGAAATGCTTGGCAATAATACTGACTTCTGCTCCTATATTGATAATGACTGAGCATACTAAACCTCCAATGTTGCATTGTGCATAGGCAGATAAGGTATAAATTCATTTCTCTTATTCTTTAGTGGTGTTAACTTCCTCAAATCAGATGGTTGGTTTGGTTTTAGTAATCTATATCTTCACCTTCTGCTTTGTTGATAGCATGATTTAGAAGAGTTGTTTAAAGATAATGTTAGCCTTTTGACTGGCAATGTCTTGCCATGGGTCATATTTGTATTCCCTAACTCTCCTAGGCTTCTTTTCCTTGTTTTCTTCCTAACCAGTCATTTCTTCATCTCTAGTGATTGAGATAACCATCTCACCAGGTTGTATTATCTGTTTGAAAGCTTTATCCCATTGATCCTCATTCAGCTGTTGTCTCTGTGTTAGCTTCTTAGGTTTCTCAATAACAACTTCAGGTTCCTGAGTCAGTTTCTTTCTTGGATAGGAAGTCTTCCTAGTAGTAGTACAGCTGACTATCTTGACAGGGTAGGCTTCCAGATATTCTTCACTAAATTCTTCATCTTCTTCTTTGATTTCTTGCACTATATTGGCATGGTCGGCCTTCTTTTCCTCCTCTCTCTCCCATCCTTCCCTCCAACTTCTAGTTCGGCAATCCTTAGCAAAGTGACCACATCTTCCACAGAGAAAACAATTCATCTCAGTCTTATTGCATTCTTCAGTGACAAAGGTTCCTCTTGGTTGCTTATTCTAGCAAATCACCTTAGCTTCAAGATTGGCTATATGTACTGTCATTTCAGAGAACATCTTAGTAATCTTTTCTATTTCATCTTCATGTATTGTCTTTCCTGTTTTTGCTATGACCATCAGTTTAATAGTGTCCTCTTCAGGTGATTCAGCTGTTACAGATACCATTTAAACTACAGGTATTCCAGTGCTGAATTTCCTACATAAATCTTATAGTAACTTGTTATAGGGATGCCAAATATCCTGCTTCAGTATCCCAAAAGACCTGTACCATTCTGACTTTCTCGTCCATCCTGCAGGGACCAAACCTCTTGATGTGGCATTGAAGATCTGTAAGTAAGCCATTCATAAACACTATTTCTCACACAACTGAGCTAATTAAATTTTCAAATTCAAACGAAATCAGAAATACAAAGCCTATCTCATCATCTCAATAATCTCAACAACAAAAAAGGTACATGCCTGAAAACCTGCACAAATAGAAAAATCATCCTTTTAGTGTTGATCCCGCACTTTGTATTGAATACAAATATCATCAACATCCTCATCCATAAGATCTTCCTCGGTATCTGCTCCATTCTTCCATTTGAAGGAGGTCACATCATCTTCCGTCATGAGACAAATTTGACGATCCATTAGTTTCCACAGATATCTAGAATCAGATCCAATCAATATTTTGAGTGTTCCACTTCCACATAAATAATATAATATGAATAACCGGTGGGAGCAATATACCTCTGCAGATTTATCATATATTTTTTTTTGTCCGGGGAAGCATTCTCTGAGAAGGCCAGTGGATTACAAGGGCCCCAATCCAACGATTTTTTGTGGAATAGATATATGCCGGCCTTTAAGCTATGTGACGCTCGTGCTTTGCATGATCTCTGCAAAGACTGACAACTGTATGTATCATGGATTCCGTAAAAAAAAAATTAAAAAAATAAAATAAAAATCGTTTTTTCATTTAGGATTGAGTAATATACACTAAATAGAGCAAATAGTAACACAACTTACACCTCTGCAGATATTGCGCTGTTACGTTGTAGGAGGTCAGCAATCAAAATTGGGTTCCCATACACGCCGATAAAGTGCAGAGATTGCTTGCAGAGGTTTGTATAGTCAACTTTGGTTTCAGATTGAAAACTTTCGGTTCTATGTCATTGCAGAATCGTTGCATCTCCTCTTTTGACAGGAGATAGCAATGTCACCTTCGTGTTCGCGAGGTGTATCAGTCAAGTGTCTTCGATGCTGGTAAGTATTTGCACATTTTCCGAGTTGCCTTGAACATAAATCGAGTTCCCAGCAGGGTTAATGGCCATGAGCTTTTCTTGTTTAATATCATTGTAACTCCTGGCGTCGCCTGGTCAATAATAAATCAATAAGGCGTATTATGGTTGGTTTTTGTTTAGAATTAAGAACTAAACTCCTTACCGGGTTTCGGTAAGACATTCTTGGAGGACATTTGATAAGCTCGAAGTTGATGGTTCTTTCAGTAATCCACGAATCTTCTGATGGCGTTATACATGTATACTTGAAATGCTCGCCAGCTCGTGCAACAACTGAACCCTTTTACATCTCGCATGTTTTGCTGCGGCCGAGATATATATTCGGGAGCCTATTTACACCATAGCATCTAAAAGTGCACACGAACCTGTTTCATAAATTCCCTGTGATAACTTGAAAAGGCAGTTGTTTCGGATCCGTCAAATATTTACAAAGTAGACTATAGATCAGACCAATGGGAATAAAAAAAAAAAAAAACAAAACAATTCCGCACAATATATTAAAAACATTAACAACAAACAAAAAAAAAAAAAAAAAAGAGAAAAAAATACGAAAAAAAAAATAAAAGTTTTTACAAAAAAAAAAAAAAAAAAAAAAAAACGTCCTTTATCGTGTAAATTGTCACATTGAGTCTTTAACTTTTAGCAGATCCAGCAGTTGGATGTCTGTCAAAATGATTCGTTACGCCAAATGCCTAATATAGCCAATCCACTTCTTCAGCCACGTAAACAAAGAGAATTCCACGAAGTGACAAATCGGTGGAGCCCGACAAATTCACCGAGGCACCCGATTGGCTAATTATCATTCCAGATTTGTTTACCATCGGAAGAGGATAAATTATACCCAGAAAATAGTATACGCGTTCGCACCCACAACGATCGCGTCGCCAGATTATCCAGATTAACCCCCCTATTTGGGTTGCCGCATTGTCAGTCCACAGTTTGAAAGGGCACCACCATGGATCGATAACCTTTAAAGATTCAGGGTTTATTTATTTGTTTGTTCGTTAGTATCGGCTACAAATAAAGTGATAGTTTAACCAAAAAAAGTTCATACTATTGATCTATGGCAGTCCGGAAAATTAATTTTTTCTTGGCATCGCTTGGCATCGCTTTTTTCTCCGAATGACTCTTATCAAAAGTCCCGTAGTTTTGTTTGAAATGTAAATGTTTACTAGATGGACGGGGGTGTGAACGTTACAATGTGTGAGCGCGTGATGCCATTTTCAGGTTTTAATAATTAATTATTTATATAGAAATAATTATATTATAGTAGTGTAACAAATAAACAAATGACGATAAAAAATATATTTTCTCATTTTTTAACAGAAATCTCACTTTATAGAATTAATTAAAGATAATATATGAAGGGGCAAATATTGATTTTCTACTTCCTTTTTTTTGTGATTAAAATAATTAATTAATTATATAGCTATAAAATAAAATAAAATAAAAAATAAATCACCCATATTTAGATGAGTCATTAAAAATATCTAATGTTATTGCTACAACATTTTTTTTCTTAACAAATTAGCAGACATCTGGTTATCCACGATGTTCGTCCTTTTTTGGGCTTGGTCCTTTTCGACATGGAATTCCAGAGACTGATGTATGCTAAATTCCACAATGAGTTCTTTTTTTTTTTTTTTTTTTTTTTTTTAAAAAAAAAAAAAGATTCATCTATTGCACATAATTCGATTGTCTCATCTCCAGACTTTCTCTTGCTGACCAGCTCCCAAAAGTGCAATTTTAGTCTGCTTGGGTCACGCAATAAAGTTGTAATCAGATTTGCTTTGCGCACGCGCGCGCGCGCGCACTTTGTCTTATGGAGCGCATTACATCCTGGATCTTCAAGGACGGCTATTTGCTTTTTTTTTTTTTTTTTTTTTTTTTTTTTTTTTCGGTCTAATGTTCAATGGCTTCCTGCCTAGTACCACATATACAAAAGTCCCTCAAGCCGCTAATAGCCACGGCCTCTTCTCCCAGAATTCGTCCCCGATGATATCAACATGTATGATGGTCGGCATCTTCTTCTTCCTTATGACCTCCTGTCCCGTCTTACTCGACGTCGTCGAGACATTGGTTTCCTCCTTGACCACGACAGACCCCTTGCGAAACATTTCTGGTAGCTCGTTGTAGTTGATTCCGTACCGGGAGAACATTATCTCGTTTTTTTCTGCTGCCATTGTCCCTCTTAACTCGGCTTCAGCCTCCACCTCAGTTTTGGCGCCGCGCTGCACGACTGCCCAGAAGCAAGTGTTGTATAGGTTATTGATATGGCAGTCGGCTTGGCGCCACGCGAGGTAGTCGCGCAAATTGCTGTCCGAGGGGTAACAAACCACGCGTGCATCAAAGCAGGGCGGGTAAAGCAGCCTCTTGTCGGGAAGATGGGTGGGCCAGCGGAAGACGTAGTTGGAGGTGAAGAGACTGACGATGGTGGAAGCAATCTTGCTGGCACGGCGGGTGTAGAGCGTGGAGGTGCGGTGGAGAACAAAGCTGTACTCGTCGCTCTGGCCATAAGCGAGGATAATGTCTTGGATATCGTGCATGACAGCGGCAGCGCAGGCGTTCATGAGGTCGAGGGCGGGAGCGTCATTGGGCTTGGCGAAGGAATGGGCGGCGGTGAATCTAGCGTGACAAGTTTTTTTTTTTGTTTGAGGGTGGCATGTGGCATGTATCGATCAGTTTAAGGAAAAGAAAAGGAACAGACTCAACTTATGGAAGGCGCGACCGTCGATGCGCACGACGAGCCAAGTGTTGGGGAGCAGCGAGTCGTCGAGTTCAAAGTTCTTGACATACTCGTATTTTGATTTAGCCATGGAGAAAGAATGTTTTTTTTACGCCAAGAAAAGCTTTCGCAAACAAAGCCGGGCCGGGCCGTAAACCAAAATTGCGAATGATGTCACCAAGCCTTTCTATTTCGGGAACACTTCTGCTGCTCCGTATATCTTCCGCTTGCTCCCCGACCCCTCTTTGATCTTCTCCGCTCCATTCTCTCCCCCTTCTCCCCCATCCTTCTCCTCCTCCCCCCCCATCCCTTCTCCCCTCAACCCTCCACCCGCCCTTTTCCCTTCTCCCCTCCATCGCCACCCACTGCCCATTGGCCCCCCGGATTCCATAGTCATGAAGTCTGTCCTCCTCGCCTCCATCGCCCTCTTCTCCTCTCTTACGCTCACCTCCGCGCAGCTCTCTTCCCTTGCCCAACAGCTTGGTCTCAATCAGACCTGGTACGCTCCCTTCCCTTCGTCGCCCATCACCGACTCCACGGATGCTGCTAGCGATATCAAGTCCCAGTGGAGCGTCCCTTCTACTTCCACTTTCTTTGGCACCAGCAACCTCGAGTTCATTCAAGACCCCTTCAATAACAGTTCCAACGACTCTGCAGTCCTCCAGGTCTTTTACCCTCAGGGATCCTACTCGCCTTCGGCCTCGAAAACCAAGGGCGCCAGTAGTGGCGGTGCAGAGTTCTATGCACAGCCCCTCGGCAATATTTCTTATGACCGCGCCCTCGTTTCCTACTCTGTCGGCTTCCCCGCCAACTTTCCTTGGACACTCGGAGGGAAACTACCAGGAATCTATGGCGGATCGCCGGGTGCAGGATGCTCGGGTGGCGATCAGTCCACGGGATCAAACTGCTTTTCCATGAGGATTATGTGGAGGCAAAATGGTATGTATTTCGTAATCATTCTCATTCACCCTTGGGTTTATCCTTGAAACTCCACGATAAAATTATTTTATTCCCAATCTTGACAGATCTCGGTGAAGCCTATGCCTACATTCCTACCTCTTCTGACTTTTGCAGTCAGTCTCTCATAATCTGCAATGACGACTACGGCAAATCTATTGGGCGCGGCCTGATTCAGTTTGTCGCAGGCGAGTGGAACAAGATCGACCTCTACATCCAGCTCAACACCGTCGGCTCCAGCAACGGCTTGCTCCAGGTCTGGCAGAACGGCAAGATTGTTATAAACATGAATGACTTGCAGTATCACACCACAAACATGGTCCTCATCGAGAGCTTCATGTTTTCAACGTTCTTTGGCGGATCTACCTCGAGCTACGCGGCTCCGCAGGACACTTACACGTATTTCAAGGACATTCAATTCTCCGTCGGGACTCCGGTGCCATTATCAGCGAGCGTCGGGATAAGCCGTGGATCGCTCCGATCGCTCCCCGCGCTGGTGGCTGTAGTTATGGGGGTGGTGGCGGTGGTAACGTTTGTTGTATAGGATTCGTTTTTTGTTTTTTTATTTTTTTATTTTTACTGGAGTAGAGGGGATGTATGCATTGTACCAGAACGATATACCTAGAAAATTTTTTCTTTTCCTCTTTCATTGTAACTTTTTTTTTTTTTTTTTTTTTTTTTTTTTTTTTTCCCTTCACCAAAATATATTCTCGAACACTACCAGTCTTTATTATAAGATTACGTTCCGCGCATGATAGCTTCATCACGTTGCACGGGGGTTTTCTCGTTATACTAGTATATATATTTGAAAAGAATTATAGAGGCCGTTTTTGGAGTTGGATCATTCTGAAACCGTTGAGGTGCGAATTTGTATGATAAGCAAGCAGAAGTTCAAACGGCGGAATTGGTTAATGGGGAAATTAATCATCGAATCGACCAAATCGGTCGCGTGGCTGGGTTCACCGCGTGGTGTGGTTGGTCGTGGGCAGCGGATTTTAAAAGTAACGAGAGCGCAAGGTCATACGTACGTTTGTTTATTTTTGACTGCATTGAGTGTCGTCGTTTGTGTGCCCATAGAATGGAGTGAAAAAAAAAAAAAAAAAAAAAAAACTCATTTCGTAATCATGCATGACACTGCATAGTCTCAACTCTACGTATAACTATAAAATGAGAATTTTTAACCATTAAATAGTATTAATTCTTATTATTATTTTTAAGTAACATATTCCGTATTATTTCTTCGTCCTTATTATTGATGTCAGGTTTTTCTTTAGTAGCTTTTATCTTCTCTATAGTCAACTCCTAAATGCCATAAATGCACGCAGAAGATCATTCCCAAGCTCGGCTATTGCCAAATGCATCCTCCATGTTTACACATTCCCCACACAAAACTCGTACACGCACGTGATAGGGCTGAGAGACATGGCACAGTATACTTGCGAAATATTGTATGAAATATTAGCAATGACCAAATTATTGAAGCGAACGTACGTACATATATTTTTACTGCAGCAGAAAGATGCAAACGAATATGTAAAATTAGCAGAAATGCTTGATAGCTTTATCCAAGAGAAAAGGTTACATTTGATGCAACAGACTATATTAGAATATTAGAGCAAATAAAGGCATCAATCAACTTTATATATATAAGCAAGTGCACGGTCTCTAGATCGGCGCAGCTGGATTTGGAATAGCTTTAATAGTGACGCAAGTTTAGTGACGCAAGTTTTTCTCACCATTCGAACGGCGTTTCTCGTGATCCGGACCAAAACTGCCGTTGTTACACAAGGTCCATCCACATAAAAAAAAGTTTCAAAGTTTTTGACGCACTGCGCGAACTACTCTAGAACAATATTAAACTCTAGTCGCAAACTACAAACTGAAATATTTTCGTGATGCGCCTTTTGTTTTTGCGAGCAATTTGGATTTTAGAATTTAATATGTGGGTTTTTTACATGACAATACTCAGTTTCTCGTGCGCGAGAAAGAGTTGTAAAAAAAAAAAAAAAAAGAGAAAGGGCACGGTCCCTCAAAGGTATAATACACAAAAGGAGTTTAACACGCAATATCTTATGATACAACAAAGAAAAAGAGACGGTTTTTTTTTTTTGTTTGCTTTTTTTCTGGGAGATATCTCGCGGGTCTCTCAGAACGTTCCGATTAGTCCGCAACATATTATCGCAGCAACACAGGAGCACAGTGCCTCGGGAA
>RBNK01000438.1:0-25955 GCA_003990785.1 Endogone sp. FLAS-F59071 | reverse complement strand
AAAGCATTTTCATCACATCAACGTCCAAGGGCACCCCCCGATCAAATGCGCACCGTACCGAACACCACCAGCATATATTGAATGGCAACAAAAAGAAATCGATGATATGGTCAAGGGAGGAATGGCTGCTGAAACGGACAGCCCATGGGGATTTCCAAATGTCATCACACTCAAAAAGGGGTTAGAAGCCGGAACCTTTGCTCCAAGGATGTGCACCAACTTTAGGAAACTGAACGACATCACTAAAGGAGACGCCTTCCCGATACCAAGAATCGACGATACTTTTTCAAAGATACCAGTTCGTGCAAGCCTCTACACAACTCTCGATATGACCAGCGGATATTATCAAATGGGACTTGATGAAGAATCGCAAGAAATCGCCTCCTTCGTAACACCGCAAGGCCATTGGAAATATCTACGAATGCCGTTCGGACTCAAGAATGCCCCAGCCAGTTTTCAGAAAATGATGACTAAAATATTCAGAGACCTCGTTGGAAAAACGTTATTGGTGTACATTGATGATATTACGATATTCACGGTAACATTCCCGGATCACATCAAGGCACTACACGAGGTATTCAACCGAATGAGAACCGAAGGTCTTTATTTAAAACTAAAGAAGTATACATTCGCTGTGGAAAAAGTTACAATGCTCGGACACATCATCGACAAAGAAGGAATCCGAACCGACCCAGCCAAAGTGGAAGCCGTTACTAAATTCAAGAAACCTACCAACCGAACAGAGATGCGCGCCTTTCTGGGACTAGCCTCGTACTACTGACGGTATATACGCAATTTCGCAAGCTTAGTCGAACCGCTGTATGCAACCCTTACAAAAAGCTACAATTGGGTGGAAATCGACGAAGAACAAAGCGAACTCGAACAAGAAGCACTCAACGCATTAAAGAAGGCTCTGGCAACTGCACCCGTCCTGGCAAAACCAAACTGGACGAAGCTTTTTAAGCTTTATACCGATGCAAGTGCAATAGGAGTAGGAGCAATTCTCTCGCAAGACGATACCAAAGGCTTAGAACGAGTAATTTGTTACGCAAGCAGAGGAACACGCGGCGCAGAGAAGAATTACGAATCAACTAAATTGGAATGTCTCGCGGTCGTATGGGCAGTTAAGTGGTTCAGATATTACCTCATCGGACGATACTTCGAAGTCATCACGGACCATTCGGCGCTTAAATGGTTGTTCAACAGACCCGATCCAAGTGGGATGTACGCACGGTGGATTATGATGCTTCAAGAATATGATTTCACGGTGAAATTCAGAAAAGGAAAGACAAATCAGAACGCGGATGCACTTAGCAGAATGCCATTACTGGATGCCCAAGGCGGGGCGCAGCAATGAATGCAACACTGTACTACGATTTGGTGATTTGGTTGATGAGGAGAGAAATTAGGGAAGATATGGAGGATTGGACGAAGAACATTTTATTAACCACCGGCAGGCAGTACGAAATTCAGGACAATTTATTATACAAAAAAAAGGAGGGGCGCATTATTCCAGTAATTCAGAAGAAGGACGTATCAAACATTTTATCATTAGCATATAATCATCCATTATCTGGACATGTAGGCCAGGACAATACTCTATTTCGACTCAAGAATACGGCATGGTGGCCAGGAATGCAAGACGACGTAACCAACTTTGTACGAAATTGCGACACATGCCAAAAACGAGCAAGAGCGAAAGACATACCCTGAGCCGCTTCTGCAACCATCAAGGCTGAGCTATTTTCACACATTGGGATAGACATCATGGGACCCATGCCAGTAACATTAACAGGAAAAAGATATATTATTTTAGCAGTAGACTTCTTTACAAAATATCCGGAGGCGATAGCAGTTGAAGACGCAGACGCGCAGACAGTAGCCAAGTTCTTACATACCGACATCATCTGCCGACACGGAGTACCAAAGGAAATAACCAGCGACCGAGGCACGGAGTTTCTAAACGAATTAATTAGGGAACTCGAGCAGACTTACCATATCAAGCATATCCGAACAACGTCGTATCACCCACAGGGAAATGGTCAAACTGAACGCACTAACCAGACGGTCAAGAACATCTTGGCAAAGATTATCGATCAAGAAGCAACATGGGACCATTATCTTGATAGCACTCTTTTTGCGGTCCGAACCATTCGCCAAGCATCAACAAAGTTCAGCCCCTTCGAGCTTGTGTATGGGAGACTTTCAAACCGAGAGTTCCACCACCCTAAAAAGGATAATGGAACATATGACGATCGTTTGTGGGCTTACGTCGCACGGGATATTAGCAGACTACAATTAATCCAAAAGAAGGCATCTGTATTCATTGACAAGGCACAGGAAAGACAGCGGACTACCCAAAACAAGAAGGCAAATGCACCCCCCCTGCATATCGGAGATCAAGTCCTCATATATCGAAACATTGTGGAATCATCATGGTCGGCTAAATTACAACCGAAGTGGGAAGGTCCATACTATGTGCAAGCTATAAAAGAAAGCACCATATAGCTTAGGAGACTTAACGGTTCTATTCTCCCCACCCCTGTCCACCAAAGCAAGGTCAAGATATATCATGCCCAACAAACGCAGCCCAAAGAAAGACGTGGAAAAAGCGATGAAGGAAGCGCTGATGAAGGAATCCGAGACCATCGACTGGACACCCCTCGACCAAGAGGAAGACCCCGAAAGGCTTCTTCTACTTAGCCAGCAGTACCATGAGTGGTTGTGTCGTCAAAATCGCGCAACTGATGCTACGATCCGATTCCATCAAGGGCGAGCCCGAAGCCTACACCGCAGGAATAGAAAACAAGAAACGGTACTGCCTAAATTTGAGAAAGAGATGGTCGATAAGACCTATGCACTCTTCTTAGGCTATGAATGGCTTCTTTTAGGATTTTACGGAAAAACTGTTGACATTTTCAAACTGACCCTTGCTGAAATCGCTCAAATCCGTCAGGCCATAGAAGAAGAAATTATCCTTTTGCCTTTTAGTCTCAAGGACGAGACATTCCCAGTTGAGCCCCCAGATGTGACGGCCGACCCCCAACTTAACTGATTTTCACGAAATTTGTACTATGCTTGATTTAGAAGGTTATTGTAACACTTTGTCCCCTTCCTTTTATTTCGGCATGACGCCTATTTTATTGGCATGACGCCTATTTTATTGGCATGATGCCTATTTTATTGGCAAAAGAGTCACTACACAACGATTGGATTGTATTTCATAGCGAAGTCTCTATTAGTTGTTCTTTTAGTCTTTCAATTTTGTATAAATACTCCCTTTATTTCTATCCGAATAAATCAGTTTGCACAGAGTCTTGGAATATCTCAATATCAGTCGTAGTAAAGCCTGAAGAGTACAGCACGATTAGCTGTAGTAAGGATACGCAAAGGGAGATATCGCATCTGACACTCTGAGCATTCTCAACGAATGAACGACCAATTTTTAGTACATTTGCCACATCTTGGTGCCGACTGGCAGGAGAGTTATCGAAAGACCAACTCTCACATCCTCATTCAAGCAGGACCGAACTACCCCTTCAAGTAATGACAGCGTACCCATAGCGGAAGACAGCATCGTTCAAAATGGATCATCGAAGGACACCCCCGCTTTTTATACGAAGAAGATCACCGAACAGTTCCAGCTCCGAGGAAGAAGAATTCATTATACTCGACCCATCGGACGGCGATTACAGCGAGACAAGAGAATCTATCGCCTCCCTTACAGTATACGACGGGTTATCATCAGACGACGAATCAGCTATTGACTTTGGTAACAACATATAAGCATTATTTTACGAATCATCTGACGACGAAACAGACGACGAGCCAGAAAACAACATATATGAAATGACAGAAAGACCACCAACTTTCACTGGCTATGTACCAGCCGAATTAGTAATCAAGTTCATCAAAGATTTGCAGATTTACAATGCGATCCGACAGTTCAACAACGTTGCAAAAGTGAACGTCCTAGAAGCAGTTTTACGAGGACCCGCCAAAATCACATATGACGCCGTAATAGCCGCTATAGCAGCAAATGGAGGATTTAATAGAGGAGCAGGAGAAGCAAATGCGGAAGCCGATGCCCTAGTAACCTTTACTAATGCCATCGCATGGTTAAGGGCAACCTATCATACTGCCGACATACAGCAAAGTATGAAGGATCAACTCGCATCAATGTACCAAGGGATAAACGAAAGCCCGCTTGCCTTCCACACGAAGATACGATATGCGGTAGACCTCGCGGGGTACCCAGCAGCCAACCAGGACCTCATCATAGAGCAATCCTTTATGAACGGACTTCACCGAGAAATCGCCCTCCAAGTACGCTCCAGCCCGGTTGGACTAAATCATGCACAAAAGGTGAATTACGTGTAGAGATATTGGGCTGCACGAAACCCAGGTCAAGATATAATGTAGCAGATTTTACTAAACAACCTTCAAGAAACGCGAACCGTACTAGCAGTTGTACCCATGCCAGCAACAGTCAACTGGGGAGCAGCCTTACGAAAGGACCCAGCCATGGACGATCTCATTGAACAAATGAGCAGGATGACTGCACATATATCGGACCTTAAAAAGCAGATTGATGCACAGCACCCAGTCCAACGATTTATGGCAAACCCAACCCCTGCAACAGGATCAAATGCATATCCGATCGGTAACTTAAGGTGCTTCAGGTGTAACCAAGACAGGCATATATCAAGGGACTGCACTCAACCTGACACAAGAATATGCAAGAGATGTGGAGAAAAAGGGCACTATGCCGCAAGATGCATAATGGAAACAAGCCGAATCGCCCAATCAAGAAGCCAAGGACGAACCCAGATAAACGTTGTCACCTTCGAAGAAGAAGATTTCAATAGCGAAGATGAGTATAGCCAAATAGAAGCATTCCCGGCTACACAAGAAAAACGAAAACCCGGACATCCCAAGAAAGCAGGATTACCTTATACAACGAAAACTCCACGGGTAGCACAATGAGCACAAGAGCGAGAATTCGACGGTGACGAACAAGACGAACTTTTCGAAGAAGAAGTAAACCGAATCATCCGAGAAGACATGCCAATGTCTGAAGCACCTGCAAGTGAAGGAAACAAGGAACGCAAATTGCGAAAATCCAAGAAATATAGCCTAGATGTATGGAAAGAAATGGAGGACATGACCATCCCAGTCAAAATAGGACAACTTGCCGAATTTCCGACCTTCCGACAGCAGATCTAAAAAGGGATAAGTGATGCACAACCCGGGTACGAAGTAGTAGAAATCAATGCAATGCAACAATCGGAAGATGATGAACCGCAAAACTCATCGGCATACTCGCAATGTCAGATCGAAGAAATCACAATGCCATGCATCATCGATACAGGCACTAGAGGATGCATTATCAGCAAGACGATGCTCGACCGACTTGGGTGGCAAATCGAAGAGGCCACAACCATGACAATCGTAGTAGCTGACGGACATGTTGCAACACTGCTCGGCAAGGTACACGAATTACCAATCCGTTTTGGTAAACTTATCATCCCAGTATCAGCAATGGTGGTTGACACCACATCCTACGACCTGGTCATCGGAAATAACTGGTTAAAGAAAGTACGGGCAGTGATCGACCTCGGCGCATGCAAAATGCGAATCACTTGGAAAGGACGACATTACGAAATACCAGTTGACTTAGAAAGAGGAGTTCGCCTGCAAATGATAGAAAGTGATGACGAGGACGAACAGAAAGAATTCTTCATGATGCAGATCGTATGAACTAACCAGAAGGCCAAGCCCTTGGAACGAAAAAGCAAACAAGCCACAGGATTTGATCTGTCTACCGTCAAGGACATTGAACTGCAGCCGGGAGAATCATGTGTAGTCGGAATAGGAATCGCCACGAAAATACCTCAAGGACATTACGGTCAGATCAAACCAAGAAGTTCCTTAGCAGCTGCCGGAATTACGATTGACGCAGGAGTTATTGACGCAGATTACACAGGCGAAATCAAGATCGTAGTTGTCAACTGATATCGATTCAACATAGCCAAACTCTATGGAGGAGATCGAATTGCGCAATTGATAATCATACCCATCTGGATAGGCAAGGCTGTAGAAGTAACCAATCTCGAAGAAATGACCAGAGGAGAAAAAGGGTTTGGATCTACTGGAATGAATATCGCAAAAATCGTAATGGAACTCAAGCACGCACCCAAGACAGCGAATAAGAAGGCGTATACCTTCGGAGAACAGCTTGGCGAGAAAGAAAAGAAGGAGCTACAAGAACTCATCAATGAATACTCTGACATATTCGCAACAACCTTCGAGGAGATCAATCTGAAACCGCCAAAGCATTTTCACCATATCAACGTCCAAGGGCACCCCCCGATCAAATGCGCACCATACCGAACACCACCGGCATATATCGAATGGCAGCAAAAAGAAATCGATGATATGGTCAAAGGAGGAATGACCGCTGAAACAGATAGCCCATGGGGATTTCCAAACGTCATTACACCCAAGAAAGGATTAGAAGCAGGAACCTTTGCTCCAAGAATGTGTACCGACTTTAGGAAACTGAATGACATCACTAAAGGAGATGCCTTCCCGATACCAAGAATCGACGATACTTTTTCAAAGATACCAGTTCGTGCAAGTCTCTACACAACTCTCGATATGACCAGTGGATATTACCAGATGGGACTTGATGAAGAATCGCAAGAAATCGCTTCCTTCGTAACCCCACAAGGCCATTGGAAATATCTACGAATGCTGTTTAGACTCAAGAATGCCCCGGCCAGCTTCCAGAAAATGATAACTAAAATATTCGGAGATCTCGTCAGAAAAACATTATTGGTGTACATTGACGATATTACGATATTTACAGTAACATTCCCAGACCACATCAAGGCATTATGCGAGGTATTCAACCGAATGAGAACTGAAGGCCTTTATTTGAAACCAAAGAAGTGTACATTCACTGCGGAAAAAGTTACGATGCTCGGACACATCATCGACAAAGAAGGAATCCGAACCAACCCAGCCAAAGTGGAAGCCATTACCAAGTTCAAGAAACCTACCAACCGAACAGAGATGCGCGCCTTTCTGGGACTAGCTTTGTACTACCGACGGTATATACGCAATTTCACAAGCCTAGCCGAACCGCTGTACGCAACCCTCACGAAAAGCTACAACTGGGCAGAAATCGACGAAGAACAAAACGAACCCGAGCAAGAGGCGTTAAATGCATTAAAGAAGGCTCTGGCAACCGCACCCGTACTGGCAAAACCAAATTGGACGAAGCTTTTCAAGCTTTATACTGATGCAAGTGCAATAGGAGTGGGAGCAATTCTCTCGCAAGACGATACCAAAGGCTTAGAACGAGTGATTTGTTACGCAAGCAGAGGAACATGCGGCGCAGAGAAGAATTACGAATCAACCAAATTGGAGTGTCTCGCGGTCGTATGGGCAGTCAAGTGGTTCAGATATTATCTCATCAGACGATACTTCGAAGTCATCACGGACCATTCGGTGCTTAAATGGTTGTTCAACAGACCCGATCCAAGTGGAATGTATGCACGGTGGATCATGATGCTTCAAGAGTATGATTTCATGGTAAAGTTCAGGAAAGGAAAGACAAATCAGAATGTCAATGCACTTAGCAGAATGCCATTATTGGATGCCCAAGGCGGGGCACATCAATGAATGCAACACTATACTATGATCTGGTGATTTGGTTGACGAGGAGGGAAATTAGGGAAGACATGAAGGATTGGACGAAGAATATCTTATTAACTACTGGAAGACAGTATGAAATTCAAGACAATTTATTATACCATAAAAAGGAGGGACGAATTATTCCAGTAATTCAGGAGAAGGACGTACCAAACATTTTATCATTAGCACATAATCATCTGTTATCTGGACACGTAGGCCAGGACAATACCTTATATCGACTCAGGAATTCGGCATGGTGGCCCGGAATATAAGACGACGTAATCAACTTTGTACGGAATTGCGACACATGTCAAAAACGAGCAAGAGCGAAAGACATGCCTCGAGCTGCTTCTGCAACCATCAAGGCGGAGCCATTTTCGCACATTGGAATAGACATCATGGGACCCATGCCAGTAACATTAACGGGAAAAAGATATATTATTTTAGCAGTAGACTTCTTTACAAAATATCCGGAGGCAATAGCAGTCGAAGACGCAGATGCACAGACAGTGGTTAAGTTCTTGCACACCAATATTATCTGCCGACACGGAGTACCAAAAGAAATAACCAGCGACCGAGGCACGGAGTTTCTGAATGAATTAATTAGAGAACTCGAGCGAACTTACCATATCAAGCATATCCGAACGACGTCGTACCACCTGCAAGGAAATGGTCAAACCGAACGCACCAACCAGATGGTCAAGAACATCTTGGCAAAGATTATCGATCAAGAAGCAACATGGGACCATTATCTTGATAGCACTCTTTTTGCAGTTTGAACTATTCGCCAAGCATCAACAAAGTTCAGCCCCTTCGAGCTTGTGTATGGGAGACTTCCAAACCGAGAATTCTACCACCCCGAAAAGGACAATGGAATGTATGACGATCGTTTGTGGGCTTACGTCGCACGAGACATCAGCAGGCTATAATTAATCCGAAAGAAGGCATCCGTGTTCATCGACAAGGCGCAGAAAAGACAACGGACGAACCAAAACAAGAAGGCAAATGCAACCCCCTTGCATATCAGAGATCAAGTCCTCGTATACCGAAACATAGTGGAATTGTCATGGTCGGCTAAATTACAACCGAAGTGGGAAGGACCATACTACGTACAGGCTATAAAAGAAAGCACAATTTGGCTTAGGAGACTTAACGGTTCCATTCTCCCCACCCCTGTCCACCAAAGCAAGGTCAAGATCTACTATGCCTAACAAACGCAGCCCAAAGAAGGATGTGGAAAAAGCGATGAAGGAAGCGCTGATGAAGGAATCCGAGACTATCGACTGGACACCCCTCGACCAAGAGGAAGACCCCGAAAGGCTCCTTCTACTTAGCCAGCAGTACCATGAGTGGTTGTGCCGTCAAAGTTACGCAACTGACGCTACGATCCGATTCCATCAAGGGCGAGCCCGAAGCCTACACTGCCGAAATAGAAAACAAGAAATGGTACTGCCTAAATTTGAGAAAGAGATGGTCGACAAGACTTATACACTCTTCTTAGGCTATGAATGGCTTCTTTCAAGATTTTACGGAAAAACTGTTGACATTTTCAAACTGACCCTTGCTGAAATCGCTCAAATCCATCAGGCTATAGAGGAAGAGATTATCCTTTTGCCTTTTAGTCTCAAGGACGAGACATTCCCAGTTGAGCCCCCAGATGTGACAGCTGACCCTCAACTTAACTGATTTTCACGAATTTTGTACTACGCTTGATTTAGAAAGTTATTGTAACACTTTGTCCCCTTCCTTTTATTTCAGCATGATGCCTATTTTATTGGCATGACATCTATTTTATTAGCATAATGCCTATTTTATTGGCATGACGCCTATTTTATTGGCATGATGCCTATTTTATTGGCATGATGCCTATTTTATTGGCATAAGAGTCACTTCATATTCTTCGCAATGATTGGATTGTATTTTATAGCGAAGTCTCTATTAGTTGTTCTTTTAGTCTTTCAATTTTGTATAAATACTCCCTTTATTTCTATCTGAATAAATCAGTTTGCACAGAGTCTTGGAATATCTCAATATCAGTCGTAGTAAAGCCTGAAGAGCATAGCACGATTAGCTGTAGTAAGGATACACAAAGGGAGATATCGCGTCTGATACTCTGAGCATTCTCAATGAATGAATGACCGATTTTTAGTACATTTGCCACAATATATATCAATAATCAAGTTTATCATTCAATATCTAAAAGCAATGTATTTCAATATATCTTAGTTTGAAAATTACTAAGTAAATACTTTCTTTATCAGTTTTATTCAGGACTTAGACTTTATATTTAGGTTCAAGCTTTGATAAAGATTTATTAAATAAAAATAAAGAGGGTATTTATACAAAACTTAAGAGATAGTACTAACTAAAATAATATATCAAAAAATGCTAAGAAATATTGTAAGAATTCTATAGAAATCACTAATTTAAAAAGTGTTATCTTTGTTAAGAATTGAGTTTTTATCAATTACTAAGTTTTTATTGAAGTCTATAACTATATTATTACTTATTCAAGGTAGGACTTTACTAAAGTCTAAAACTCTATCAAGTACTTTATTAGAAAAATAGTTAATTAATTTATAAACTATTTTACTAAGAGCTGCAAACTATTTTACTAAGAGCTATAAATAAAATAGCTATGGATATAGATACTAATTATAGACTATGAACTATTATTGGCAAACAGCTGCAAACTACTTTAAAACTTTACTAAAATAATATTATAAACCATAAATACCTCTAAAACAATATTGCAAACTATAAACTAGCTAGAATAGTCTGTGAACAGTCTGAGAACAGCCTACGAGCATAGATACTAGTTATAGACTATAAACTGAAAATAGTTTCCTGATGTTAGTTTTCACTAAATACTTAGACTTCATTAAAGTCTAGTAGTGTGAAAATAATATCTTTAAAAGTTATAGAGATCATTTATGGTATAGCAAAGAGATTATTATTATTATTAGTTTTAGAGGTTAGAGAGACAATACCAGTGCTTAAAGTATAATCTTTCCAAATAAGATATTACTATTAACTAATATTTGAAGACTTTATAGATTTTCCTTTTTAAGATTCTTTCCCTTTTGGTTAGACTAAGATTCAATGGTTCTAAAGTATTTATAGCAGTCTTTAATATATATTTAAGCTATGTATACTTCTATTATAACTTTATAGTACTAACAATATCCAGTTACTTCTGTTCTTGGCAAGCATTGCCAGGATGATAATGACAGTAAGATAGTTCATAAAACTCCTTCCTTGAGCCCTAGTGTTCTAGGCAAGTGCTATTGGGATTCTGATGATAAGGATACTGGTGAGCATCCTCCCAAGTATCAATTTATAGAGACTTCTGCTCTAAGTTAAAATCTTTGAAAGTCTTCTTAACTTATGAGTGGTTCTTTTCTACTATACTTTTCAAACTTCTTGAATACTCCAGATACTTCTCCATATAGTTAGTGATAATAATCTTATAATCGTTATAGAAGATAGATTTCGAAAGTATAAATTGTGAGACCCCATGATTGATTTGGTCGATTTATCAAATGGGTCTCTGTTGCAACAGTTGAACTGATTGTCAGTCTATTTCCAGTAGTTACTACTGTAGTTATGGCTTCAGTGATACTTTTTTTAATGGCTAGCAAGATATGTACTATACTTATTATAACTAATAAAGTGGAAGACTAGTAATTATAATTCTGTTCTGATATAACTCTTGTCTATTTTGTTAAGATTACTTAGTAATTCTCTTATGTTTTCAGCCATGTCATTGGGAGTTTCTGGTCTCTAAAGTCTGCATAGTCTCCTTGGCCTTCATTAGATGATCAAGAGAATGTGCATCTTTCTTTTGTAATTATTGAAGATTAGGTTGATGTCTGAAAATGCTAATCTATTAATAAGGTTAAGTCCTGGTTTTCAGAACCTCGGTCTCCTCATAGAGTTCTAAGGTTTGAGGAGTGGGTAAATTTATGGAGAGCTTATGTTGCCTCCCATTATATATCACTATCTTCTTCTTCTTCTTAAGTAAATCTGAATAGATAATCATTTTCTTGATTGAGGTCCTTTTGACTATTAATTGTTCAGTTTATAGTCTAGATGTTGCTGATAATTGTTTTGTCAATAATCATTTATCTATTTCTTAATTCAGCTATTGTTGTTGTGTCAGCTGGTGCTTGTTATTCTAGAGTATATATCTATTTCTATTAATACTAATTTGGTAAGCTACATTTCCAATAAATAATTTGTATTATCTTCTCAAGGTTGCTTATATTGACATATCTTTATGAAGTCCATTCACAAAGTTTGCCTGCTTTTGAAGTCCATCTATATCTTTCATTATTATGATCATCTCTATTTCTCCTCAATATTATAGTCTTCTTACTGATTTGTATAGATGTTTGGTGTTACTCTGAGTATATCGCAAGTATTCCAAAAGAATTTAGGCCTTAATAAAATATTCATAATATATATTCCTTAAGTATTGATTATATTGTAATTGTGATAATGCTAAATGTTCATTATGTTGAGTATTGATATTGCTACTACCAAAGTTGTATCTTGCCATTTTAGTAGTTTTTTAGGTAATTTTTCATTGTAAGGGGTTGATGGTGTTTCATAACTACTGTTACCAAGTTGTAATAGGGGGTTTCTTCTAAACTGCCTGTGAGAAAGTGTTTGATGATACTAATCCACGTTGGACTTAGGAATCTCTGAGTACGTCACAAGGTTTCTAAAGTATTGAAAGTACTTTGTTTCTTTGTAAGGATATTAATTATAATTTTCAGACTTATAGTCTTTTAGTACTCTTGATGTATATAAAAGAGAGTGAGGTCTTTAGCTTTCAAAGGGAACTTGAGTGTACACTGCTATTGAACTTATTTCGAAAGGTTGTAAGAATAATGCAGAACTTCAATTTAATGAGTCTGCAACTATCTGCATTATACAAAGCCTCTTGAGGTTCCAGCTTCTGTAGAGAGTTGTATCAGATCAATATATTGTATAAGGAATTGTTAAGGGGATTTGAGGATTGAAGAATTGAAGACTGATTGACTGACTAACTGACTGACTGACTGACTGACTGACTGACTGACTGAAGTTTATTGAATAAAGAATTGAGGGATATTTATACAAAATTGAAAGGCTAAGATTAATAATATAAGCTAACTATAATTCTTTGATAATAGTATTGATGATGTTGGTAGTACCTATAATGTCAGCAGTATCTATGATATTGGCAGTGTCTATGATATTAGTAGTGCTTATGATGTCAGTAGTGCCTATTTCTGATCCTGATAAGGAAGTATTGATTTCTTCTTTCAGATTTAAGTAACTAGAATGTTCTAAGTAGTGTTGTGGCACAATAATAGTTATTTGTAATATCTAATAATATTACTCTTATATTATCAATCAACTTAGCAAACAAACACTTTATTATAAATAAAATAACTAATACTGCATCTGATATAGCAAAAATATTTTTTGATAATATTTTTTGTCTACATGGACTATTGCAAATTATTATCTGTAACCGAGATCTAAAATTTACAAGCAATTTTTAGCAATTGCTATTTAAAATACTTGGAACAAAAATAGCACTATCAACTACATTTCACCTGCAGACTGATGGACAAATAGAATGTATGAACCAGATATTAGAATAAATGCTCAGAACTTATGTCAACTATCGACAGAATAACTGGGATAAATACTTAACTGTCACTGAATTTATATGCAATAATGCTCAGTAAAAGTCAACAAAACTATCACTATTTTTCCTAAGCTATAGCTATTATCTGCTAACATTAGCAACCCTTTTACTAGAAAAAGTTAAATCAACAGTACAAGCTGTTAATAACTTTATTATATAGATGATCAACCTGCTAACCAAGGCACAAGATGTATTTCGCAAAGTACAATTATAATAAACAAAATATGTAAATAAAAAAAGACTTGAAGAATTATTTGATATAAATAAAATGATCTTATTATCCTCAAGACATATCACATTGTAATAATTATCTAATCAGTCTTCAAAGAAACTTTAGAATAAGTTTCTTAGACTATTCAAGATTATTACAAAAATATCAGCTGTTGCTTACAAACTGGAATTACCATCAACAATGAGGATCCACCTTGTATTTCATATATCCTTACTAAAACATTATATACCAAATAATGATGATCTATTTCTGGATCGACAAGTTATACTACCTATACCAATTTTGGTCAATAATATAGAAGAATTTGAAGTAGAAGAAATCTTAGATTAATAGATTATCAAACAAGGCAACAGATCAATACCACAATATCTAATCAAGTAAAAAGGATACTCCCTATATGATTCAATATAGAAACTGCTTAGCAATCTAATAAATATAGATGAAGTACTTGAAAATTATTACAAATCCTTACAGAAATAATATAGATGCCATTTTTTTAAGAAGGAAAGAGTTGTAAGAGTGATATATAAAAATGTACTGATAAATAATTGTAAAAACATAATAAAACAATTATGTCTGCTATCAACCACTAAACCTAGAGAATTCATGAACCTTATCTTACTTAACCACAATAAAGAAATACTGCTAGATACTTAACTCCACTTCGATCAAACTATAAACTGATCAAGAATATAGTAGAGAATATAATTATTAACCAATATAATGAACCACCACAACTATATACTAGAATAACCTAAGAGGATACTATCAATATAGTAGAATTTGTAAAAAGAAATATCAGCATCTACCAACTTAACAATACTGCTGGACAATTTAAAAGCTATTATTAAATGGGATATGCCTTATAACTAAGATAAGAAAACCATCAAGAACTGACAGAATAAGAACCTGCTGAATATTTAGAATTAAACCCTTAAGAAAGACATATAGCTAAAAGGACCTTCAATATATTTCAACATTAGCCATCTGCATTGAAACACCTTGGCAATCTAAGTCTATATCAATGGGAAAACTTACAAAATGTAGAAGAAGAAATATTGTTACTTTACCTCTTAGAAAATTACCCAGTAGACAATAACTGCTTCAAAGAAGAAACTAATACTTCCTTATCTGGATTAAACATAGAAGAAATTATCAACACTATAGATACTATCTACACTGCTGAAATTATCAACACTGTAGATACCATCTACACTGCCAAAATTATTAATACTGTGGATATCATCCATACTACTGAAATTAACAACACTGTTAATACTATTAATATCATTGACATTCTATTCAATAACGAATGGAATTTCTAAATCAATTATAATAGTATAATCAATAATATTCTAAGTAGTAACCTGGGCAGCTACATATAGCACCTCAAGAATTTTTATATAAATATCTCTTAAATTCTTTATTCAATAAACTTTAGTTCAATAGCAGTATATACTCAAAATCCTTTTGAGAGCTAAAGATCTCAACCCCCTTCTACATATATTAAGAGCACTAAAGACTATAAGTCTGAAATTCACAATTAATAATCTTATAAAGAAACAAAGTACTTTTAATATCTTAGAAACCTTGTAATGTACTCAGAGATTCCTAAGTCCAACATATATTAGTATCATCAGATGCTTCCTTACAGATGGTTTAAGAGAAACCTCCCTTACAAATTTTATTAAAGAAAAAGAAAATTAAAGTTCGCAAACTGAAAACTCACCTCTTTTTTACTTCAATAAGGTCTTTGAGAACTTATACTATATATGTATAATATAGAATTACCTTTACATTATAAAAAATCTCTATCTTAGTCTTCTTTAGTATTCTCTCAAGGACTAGAAAATATACAATTATTGGAAATACATTTCAGAAATATATTCGCTAAATACATTTTGGTATATTACTAATCAATATATACAGTAGGTATATTTTAGTATGTCTAAGCAGATTGCAATACATCTAGTCTATTCCAAGCAATACTGAGACTACAGTTACACTAGTAGAAAGTTTAATCTACAAACTATGAAATAAAAGAGTAACTTAATAATAATCTATAAACAATTAATTGTTATTCATAAACTGAAAAGATAAAGTATAAATATTATTTATTATCTGAGTCTCTTACCAAAAATCACTCCAATAAATCTCTAAGTATTAACAAGTTCTCGAACTAAAGTATTTCTTCACTTTGAAAACTATATCATTCTCAAAAGAAGAATTTGATATTAATTTTATATCATAGCAAGAGGATCCTGAAAAAACAACTCCTATAGCCCAGTCTAAGTCTTAGACTTGTTTGTAATAGTAAAAACTTTACTATAAAAGGGCTAAATAAATAGTAGAATATAAGTATTTATTATAAGCTATACTTGTATATATGAAAAAATTTGAAGCATATATACTGTTCCTTATTTTACTATCATATCTAATAGTTCTATTATTTCTCTGGAGTTTGTGAATTGGATAGGGCTATCTACTATTAAAATTCATTTATTTGCGAAAGCACCAAGTAGACTATCTATAGTTATTTGAGATATATTCTCATTTTAGAATAATAGCTCTGTAAGCTAAATTTTACCTTTATACTTCCAAGGGTATAGAGGATTGTTTGCATTAGACTTGGGTACCTATTGGAGTTTTTCTATAAACTCACTGTATCATATGTGTACTTCTTTATTATCAAAAACTATACCATTAGTTGGTTCTTAGATAATATAATCAATTGGTTTATTGTCAGTTATTAGTTTGTAGATAATGAAATCAGTTATAGTTAGCTTGCTGTTAATGGTAGTTAGTTTGCTGTTAATGGTAGTTGGTTCATAGATAATATTAGTTATAATTAGCTTACTATCAACAGTAGTTAGTTTGTAGATAACATTAGTTGTGGTTGGTTTGCTGTCAATGACTAGTCATATATATTTAACTTGAATATCTGGAGTACATAGACTTAATAGTCACTTATATACTAGTATAGTATAGTTAGCAGATAGTAATAACTGAGAATCATGGTCTTAGTATCTTGTTTTATTAATATAAACTTCTATTGTATCTTCTTTGGTTTTTTTGATAGATCACATATATATTATATCTTCAATTGACCAATTCATTTTCTTTTCCTTGGTTGGTAATTTTATAGCCTTATATACTTTTTTTACTTCTTCTTCTTCCTTTGCTAATTGTTGGATTTGCAGTTTCTTACTTTCTTCAATGCAACTCCAGCATTTTCAAGCATTATCTATATAGTAAGTTCTGTTTCTATAAGAACAGCATCTATATAGTACTATTCCTTGTGCCATTTTTAGGTACTATCATTTATCCTTAGTAAGTATGGGTTTCTTTTTATCTATTGATCCAAATCTTCCTATAGTATATTTAGTTTTTGGAAGTTGTTCTATAACTTTGGCTATTACTAAATTATCAATCTTGATGAATATGAATTGTACTAGCTTAGCTCCTTTGGTAACTTGGCATTTGCAGTGAGTTGATAAGTTGTGAACTATAAGTATAATTTCCCTAGTATAGTCTATATTAATAACTCCTGCTTTAATTGTATAAGAGTGATATATAAAAAGCATCAACAAAACACTTATAAAACATAACAAACAATCATGCCTACTATCAACTACCAAACCCAGAGGATATAAGAACCTTATCTGACCCAACTGCAGCAAAGAAATACTGCTAGACACTCAACTCCACTTCAACCAAACTATAAACAGATTAAGAACATAGTGGAGAATATAATTATTAATTGACATAATGAACTACTACAACTATATACTAGAGTAACTATAAGAGGGTTTCTTTTAAACCACCTATGAGGAAGTATCTGATAATACTAATTCACATTGGACTTAGGAATCTCTAAGTACATCACAAGATTTCTAAGGTATCAAAAGTACTTTGTTTCTTTATAAGAATATTAATTATATTTTTTAGACTTATAGTCTTTTTCTAGCACTCTTGATGTATATAGAAGGGGGTGAGATCTTTAGCTCTCAAAGGGATCTTAAGTGTGCACTGCTATTGAACTGAAGTTTATTAAATAAAGAATTAAGGGATATTTATACAAAATTCTTGAGGTATTACATGGGTAGCTGCCTAGGTTACTACTCGGAATATTATTGGTTATACTATATTTAATTTATATTGTGATGGACTAAAATATATTAACGGTGAAATACTCAGAGTTGAGCAGTTTGCAGAAAATATGTTTTAGGGGTCTTAGCGGGTTATGCGGTAGCGTCTTAAGAAGGGTGTCGATGTAGGTGTTAACTAGCAAGAATTTAGTGTGATCGATCGAATAAAGTATATTTGTTAGAATCTCGAAACTATCCAATTGCTTACTCCTTGAGTAAGGCTTTAGTATCCCTTGGGTTGTCTGTTGTAAGCTTCCTTAGCTTGTTGCAGTCCGAATTTTATTGATAATTGCAAGCAGGGTATTTATAAGAAATTACAAGGTGCTATACAGGCAGCTACCCAGGTTACTACTTGAATTTCTGATTGGCTTGGCTAAATATAAGGTACAAATTGATTGGCTAAGACATAATAAATAATATATCAGGTTATAATGTAATTGGTCAATGAAATAATATATCAGATCGAAATACTATTTTAGGTTATAGCATGATTGCGGATCTCAACAACGCTATGAGTCTCAACAATGCTATAGGTCTCAACATTGTTGAGAGTCACATGACTTGATCTCACATGATCAAATTATATATCGTCACAAAATGTTCTGTCACAATATATAAGTTCCATTCATTATTGAATAAGATATTAACAATGTTGATAGTATCAATAGTATTGATAATTTCGGCAGTATGGATGATATCTACAGTGTTAATAATTTTAATAGTGTAGATGATATCTATAGTGTTGATAATTTCTGTGGTATAGATAGTATCCATAGTGTTAATAATTTCTGTAGTGTGGATGGTATCTACAGTGTTGATTTCTTCTTCTATGTCTGATCTGGATATAGAAGTATTAGTTTCTTCTTCAATACAGTTATTGTCCACTAGGTAATTTCCTAAGAGATAAAGTAACAATATTTCTTCTTCTATATTCCGCAAGTTTTCCCATTAGCATAGACTTAGATTGCCAAGGTATTTCAATACGGATGGCCAATGTTAGATTATATTGAAGGTCCTTTTAGCAATGTGTCTTTCCTAAGGATTTAATCCCAGATATTTAGTGGATTCTCATTCTGTCAGTTCATAATGGTTTTCTTGCCTTAGTTGTAAGGTATATCCTATTTGATAGTAGCTTCTGAATTGTCTAGCAGTATTGTTGAATTAGTGAATACTGATATTCCTTTTTGTGAATTCTACCATGTCAATAGTATCCTCTTGGATTACTCTAATGTATAGTTGTAGTAGTTCATTATATCAATTAATAATTATATTCTCCACTATGTTCTTGATCTATTCATAGTTTAGTCTAAGTGGAGTTGAACATCTGGCAGTATTTCTCTGCTATAGTTGGGTCAGATAAGGCTCTTAAGTCCTCTGGTTTTAGTGGCTGATGGCAGGCATAGTTGTTTGTTATATTTCTATAAGTATTTATTACTGCTTTTTATATATCACTCTTACAACTCTTCTCTTTTTGAGAAAATAGTATCTACACTATTTCTGTAAGGACTTGTGATAATTTTCTAATACTTTATCTACATTTGCTAGATTGCTAAGCAGTTCCTATATTGCATCATATAAGGGGTATCTTTTCTACTTGATTAGGTATTGCGGTGTCGATCTGTTACCTTATTTGGTAATCTGTTGATCTAAGATTTCTTCTACTTTGAATTCTTCTGTGTCATTGACTAAAATTGGTATAGGTAGTATAACTTGTCTATTTGGAAATAGATCATCATTATTTGGTGTATAATGTTTCAATAAGGATATATAAAACATGAGGTAGATCCTCATTGTTGATGGTAACTCTAGTTTGTAAGTAACAGCTGATATTTTTGTGATAATCTTGAATGGTCTAAGAAACTTATTCTGAAGTTTCTTTGAAGGTTAATTAGATAATTATTACAATGTGATATGTCTTGAGGACAGTAAGACTATTTTGTCTATCTCAAATGATTCTTCATGCCTTTTTTCATTTGCATATTTTGTTTGTTGTAATTGTGCTTCATGAATTGCATCTTATACCTTAATCAGTAGATTGGTCATCTGTGTAGTGAAGTCATTAATAGCTTGTACTGTCAATTCAACCTTTTCTAGTAACAGAGTTGCTGGTGTCAGCAGGTGATAGCCATAGTTTAGGAAAAATAGTGATAGTTTTGTTGACTTTTGCTAAGCATTGTTGCATGCAAATTCAGCAGCAGTTAAATGTTCATTCTAATCATTCTGTTAATAGTTGACGTAAGTTCTAAGCATTTGTTCTAATATCTAGTTCATGCATTCTATTTGTCCATTAGTCTATGGGTAGAATGTGGTTGATAGTACTATTTTTATTCCTAGTGTTTTGAATAGCAATTGCTAAAAGTTACTTATAAACTTTAAATCTCAGTTACAGATAATAATTTGTAGTAGTCTATGTAGACAAAAAATATTATTAAAAAATATTTTTGCTATATTTGGTGCAGTATCAGTTATTTTACTTGCAACAAAGTAAGTTTGTTTGCTGAGTCGATTGATGAAGACAGTTATTGCATCTTTTCCAGATGTTGTTTTTAGCAGTTGAATAATAAAATCCATACTGATTTGTTTCCATTTTTTGGCAGGTATAGGTAGTGGTTGTAATAGTCCAGTGGGTGATTATCGAAGTGTTTTATTATATTAACAAGTATCACAAGAAGCTATGAAGCTCTTGGTACTTGTAAACATTTTCAGCCAGTAAAAACTTCTGATGAGTGCTTTATAAGTCTTATCAAATCTGAAGTGTCCTGCTAAGGGTATATCATAATATTCTTATAGAATCTTAACATGAAGGTTTGATGGTATGAAGAGTCAATCTTCATAATAAAGGTTGTTATTTCTAATCTTAAATTTGTTTGCTGTATCTAGTTTGGTTTTGAGTTTATTTATAATTTTTTGTACTTCTTTGTCTACTAGAACTCCTTCTTGAATTTCTTGTATCCAGTTATCTGTGATTTTGATAATGGCTTTGATTTGTTCTTCCTCCTGTTGTTGTCAGGATAATACATTTGCTATAACATTAAGCTTTCCAGGTTTGTAAATTATTTCAAAGTGATAGTTGTTGAGGTGATCCATCCATCGCACTTGTTAAGTGGAGAGAGTCGGCTGTTTATTTAGGTATTTGAGTAATTCATGATCTGTATAGATCAAGAATTTGTTGCCTATCAGGTAGTGTCTCTAGGCTTATATTGCATCAATTATTGTGAGTAATTCTTTTTCATGAATAGAGTAGTTTCTTTCTGCTGATGACATTTTCCTTAAACAGTAGGTGATAGGTTGGTCTTCTTATGAGAGTACAGCTCTAATTGCATAATCTAAGGCATCAGTAGTTACTATAAATTGTAGGTTCTGGTCTAGGCTTCTAAGGATAGATACAGTTGTTAATTTTTTTTTTAAAGTTTTGAAGACTATGTTATAGTTTTTATTCCATTTTTAATTAACATTTGTGCCTATAACTGTCAGATCATATAGACATGCTATAATTTCTGTGTAATTCTTGATAAACCTTCGATAGTATCCTACTAGTCCTAGGAAAAATTGTATTTCCTTAATTATTGTTGGTTTCTCCCATTTCTTGATTGCCTCGATTTTTGCAGGGTCAACTAAAGTTTCTTGTTCATTAATTTAATATCCAAGATATGCAACTTCTTTTTATAAAAAGTTACACTTACTGAGTTTAGCATATAGCTAGTATTTCCTCAATATTTCTAGTACTTGGCAGAGATGTTATAAGTATTCTTCTTTTGTCTTGCTATAGATCAGTATGTTGTCAATATAGATAACTATGAATTTGTTAAGTAGTAGTCTAAATATATCATTCATCAGTCCTTGGAATGTTGCAGGTACATTTGTCAATCTAAAAGGCATAACTTTCTATTCATAATATCCATATCATATTCTAAATGCTGTTTTTGGAATATCTTCTTCAGCAATATAGATCTGATGACATCCCAATCATAAGTTGATTTCTAAGAATATAGTTGCTCCTTTGAGTCAGTCAAATAGTTCCATGATGTTAGGTAATGGATATCAGTTTTTGATAGTTATATCATTGAGTTGTCGATAGTTAATGTATATTTTGATTTTATTCTTCTTTTTGACAAATATGATAGGTGCTCCAAAAGATAATGTACTTGGTTGAATAGATCCTCATTCAATTAATTCTTCTAAAGTCTTCTTGAGTTCTTGTAACTCTGGTCCAGATAATTGAAAAATTTTCTTGAATGGTGATTCTGCACCAGATATTAATTTAATTCAGTGATCGATACTTCATTTTAGTGGTAGTCCTTCTAGTAAGTTTATAGAGAATCGGTCTGTAAACTTGGTAATAAGTAGTTGTAGAGATATGTCTAGGCTATTAATGTCTATGTTGGTTTCAGTGTTTATTTTAGCAATATCTTTTTCTGTAATAATGCAGCAGTAAACTATATCATCTTTTTTGAGGTATTGGTAGAATTTTTTAGTGGAGTAGAGTCAGATCTTGCCATTTTTTGATTTGGAGACCAATTTGATGTCCTTGTTTCAATAAGTAAACTCTATAGTTCTACTTGGCCAGTCAATATTAGGGTTCTTCTGATCTAGCCAACTTTTTCTGAATACTATACTTGGTCTGAGCATATCTATAATTTTGAAGTTTAATACATCCTGGTATAATTTGATTGAGATTGGAAGATTCTTGGTAGTATAGGTGACTCATTGGGTTTCTTCATTGGTAACTTCTATAATTATTACTGCTTCTTGTAGTAACTTGATTATTTTGAGTTGATCTACTAGTTATTTGCTAATAAAATTGCATGTTGCTCCACTGTCGATCAGTATGTTGACTGTTTTATTTTTTATTATTCCTTTATAGAAAAGAAGTTCTGTCTTCTTTCCAAGTGATGATAAAGTTCTGTGTTCTATCTTTCTTCTATATCTTCTACTTTTATTTCTTTGATAGATCATATGTCTGATATGTTATTGATAGACCAGTCTGTTTTCTTTTCTTTGGTTGGTAGTTTTATAGCCTTGTATGCTTGTTTCGCTTCTTCTTCTTCTTTTACTAATTGTTGGATTTGTGGTTTCTTGCTTTCTTCAATGCAGCTCCAGCATTTCTAAGTGTCATCTGCATAGTAGGTTCTGTTTCCATAAGGACAGCATCCATATGGTACTATTCCCTGTACCATCTTCAAATATCATCATTTATCTTTGGTGAGTATTGGTTTCTCTTTGTCTGTTAATCCAAATCCTCCTGCAGCATGTTTGGTTTTCAGAAGTTGTTCTACAACTTTGGCTATTACTGAGTTGTTAAGCTTGATAAATACAAATTATGCAAGCTTGGCTCCTTTGGTAACTTGGTATTTGCAGTGAGCTGATAAGTTGTGAACTGCGAGTATAATTTCACCAGTATAGTCTGCATCAATAACTCCTACTTTGATTGAGATTCCTTCTTTGATTTTGCTACTTTTATCCAGGATTTGAATATATGTTCCAGTTGGCAGCTTTAAAGCGATTCCTGTCTTGATCAGGAAAATTGATCCTGGTGGGATTAGTATATCTTTATTTGTATAGATGTCATATCCTGCAGAGTTTGCTGTTCCTTTGGTAGATATTATAGTATCTGAGTACTTCTTTTTGACTAGGAAGTTAGTTTCATTGTTGATTTCTTGTATTATATATAATCATTCATCTTCTGATGATTCTTCCAATTCTTCTTCTTCATCTTTCTGTCTTTCTTTTTCAATATCTGCTAGTTCTTGCCAAGTGTCATTGTAGGCTAGGTTATATCCTTTGCTATTAATAGTAGATGAGTCATAGACAGTCTAGAGATCTTGTAGGTAGATTTCATCCCAATATACTCCTTGCTCATATTTTTTCTTATCTCTCTAGAACTTTTCTTTGCCAACATATTGATAGCTTCTCCAGAAGATATCATAAATTTCTCTGGTGTTATTGGCATAGGGGTGTGGGTTTTTGCTATGGTAAGGTCCATTATTCATTGGTGGTATCTGTCAGCATTTTGGCTGTGGTTTTATCCTTCAATCTTTCTTTTTGATAATGAGGAAGTCTTCTACTTTAGTTTCATCTGGTATGAGGTGAGTTATTGAACAGTTATACATGTGTTCTGTGTAATAGATACTGTAACGGACTAAAATATATTAATGGCGAAATACTCGGAATTGAGCAAGTGCAGAAAATACGTTTAGGGGTCTTAGCGGTTTATGCGGTAGCGTCTTAAGAAGGGTGTCGATATAGGTGTTAACTAGCAAGAATTAAATGCGATCGATTGAATAAAGTGTATCTGTTAGAATCTCGAAACTATCCAATTGCTTACTCCTTGAGTAAGGCTTCAGTATCCCTTGGGTTGTCTGTTTGTAAGCTTTCTTAGCTTGTTGCAGTCCGAATTTTATTGATAATTGCGAGCAGGGTATTTATAAGAAATTACAAGGTGCTATATGGGTAGCTACCCAGGTTACTACTTGAATTTCTGATTGGCTCGGATAAATATAAGGTCCAAATTGATTGGCTAAGATATAATAAATGATATGTCAGATCGAAATACTATTTCAGGTTATAGCGTGATTGCAGATCTCAACAATGCTAAAGATCTCAACAATGCTAAAGGTCTTAACATTATTGAAAGTCATATGACTTGATTTCACATGATCAAATTGTATGTCATCACAAAATGTTCCGTCATATCTCCTTCCTTTCTGCAAGTTAGATGTCAAGGTACAGTTCTAACTCGGAGAAATCCCTTTGTAACTGTTTTACCTCTTCCTCTAGCTCATTCATTTCATTCTGTGTCAGTTGATTTAGTTGGTGTATACTGCATCGAAAGTGATTCAAAGCACTAGGCTTGTGCTTGAATAGTTGATAAATCCGATCAGCCATTCTTGCGTTATAGGCAGGGAGTGCTCCTTTGAGGGCTCGTTGACAGATTTCTCTATCCTTCCGGTTCCAAATATGTTCAACTTCTTCATCCCAGAGTTGTGCGATTCGGTAGTATTCCTTCTACTCATTGATTTGTGCCAAATGTTGCCTCCTTTGAATGTTGCGTACAATCGATCGAGTCTTCTGTAAGGTCGATCCTTCTATCTCCTCAAGGTCTTCTAGGGGTTCTATATGTCGGTAGGCCTCGATCAGGCTGACTCAGACTTCATGGAAGTTGTTCCAGCGGGGCATGATATTTCTTGAGGCGGTTTCGGTAGACAGTATAGGGTAGGATCATTCCTGTCGTTTTTCATAACTGATATGTAGTTCCTTTTATACTGGCAATATAGTATGGTCCTTCCCATTTTGAGTCCAATTTTGCTGACCATGAAGACTCTACTATGTTCCGGTATAGTAAGACTTGATCACCAATCTTCAATTTTTCGGTTTCTTTGTATTCCTTGTCGTAATTCTTCTTTTGTTGGTCTTGTGCAATGGCAATAAATTCTCTCGCCTTGTTTCGGACATTGTGTAATTCTTGGATTTCCTTTGTCATACGATGCTCGATTTGCTTTTCCCAGGAGGTGTGGCTGGGTTCTAAAGTGGTCATTACTTGGTCTACCAACTGATGAGCTTTTCTTCCGTAAGTGAGCTCAAAAGGGGTGAACTTTGTTGTTTCTTGTTTCATTGTTCATAGTGCGAATAAGGCGGAAGGTAGGTACAAGTCCCAATCTCCTCCTTGTGATTGCACTACTTTGGCAATTGTGTTCTTGATAGTTTGATTCGTCCATTCAGTAAGTCCATTTCCTTGAGGGTGGTAGGCAGTAGTCTTTATCTGGTGGATCCCGAAGTGTTGTGTCAATATCTGCATGAATTCATTAACGAATTCAGTTCCTTGATCGGAGGTCATTTCATAAGGTATTCCATGGCGGCAGATAATATCTTCGTAGATAAAAGGTGCAATATTAAGGGCATCTCCAAGGGGCAAGGCTCTTGCTTCGGGGTACTTGGTCAGATAGTCTACTGCTACTACGATATATTTATTTCCTCTAAGTGTTCTCAGTAGCGGTCCAACAATGTCTATTCCAATATGTTCGAAGGGTCCTCCAGGTACAATCAGTTGTAAGGTCTCGATTTCCTTTCCTCGGCGCCTCTTCTGGCAAGTGTCGCATCTCCTGATATATTCTCTAATGTCTTCGTACATGTTCTTCCAATAATATTTCTCTGATAATCGTTGATATGTGTT
>RBNK01000437.1:0-25994 GCA_003990785.1 Endogone sp. FLAS-F59071 | reverse complement strand
TCGAATCAGCCAGAATTAGTAGATCATCGACATATATGGCAATAATTATCAGTGATTGATCATCTTGTCTTCTTCTTAGATAAATGCTGTGATCTGATTGTAGTCTTGTAAAATTTGATTGGCTGAGGTAGTTGTCGATCTTCTGATTCTACATACGAGGTGATTGCTTTAGTCTATACAATGATCGATTGAGCTTACACACAGCTCTCGGTGACAGCTCTGATTGGTCAATTCCTTCAGGTACCATCATGTAGATATCCTCATCAAGATCACCATTCAGGAATGCAGTTTTTACATCCATTTGGTGAATTTCTAAGTTTAGGACTGCACCGATTGATAAGAGTACCCTGATCGATGTAAATTTTACCACGGGAGTAAATGTTTCATCGTAATCAATTTCTTGCTGTTGTGAATATCCCTTGGCAACTAATCTTGCCTTATATCTAGCAACCGATCCATCAGTATTGAGTTTCTTTTTAAATACCCATCTGTATCTAATCGGCTTGTATCCCGCAGGCACTTCAGATACAATTGTCTATGTATCATTATTCTTAAGTGATTTAAGCTCTTGATTGATCACTTCTTCCTAAAGCTTTGCATCAGGCAGAGAAATTGCTTCCTTGTAGGTCATTGGGTCATCGGTCAATTCAATTAAATTAGCTTCTGGCATGCGATCTTGCCAAATTTGTAGAGCTTCAGTATCAATCAATTGTTTGATTGGCTCCCAGGTATTGTCATCATCATCATAGCCTAGCTATTTTACTAGATATTGCCTTTTTTCATCAATCTTGCATTCTCCGATGATTGCTTCAATAACATATTCTTGATCTTCTGGGTTGACGATTGTTGGGGATTTTAATATAATAGATTCATCAAATGTGACATCGCAGCTGATCTCTATCTTCCTATTGGTTGGATTCCAGAGCCTATATACTTTTTTTTCGTCATGATAGCTAATCATTTTAAGCTTTTTGGATCAGGGTGCCAGTTTCAACCTTTTTTCTTTGCAAATATGCATATATATGTCAGCTCATATGACGCATAAGTTACTGATATCAGGCTTGTGACCATGCTATAATTTAAATAGTGAAGCACTCTCCTTATTGGCTCGTGTTGGCAATCGGTTGCATAAATGTATAGCACTTATAGCAAGTTCGGCCCAAAGTTTGTCAGATATGTCAGCAGTGATTTTAATAGCTCAGATCAACTCTATCAATGTCTGGTTATATCGTTCGGTGACACCGTTTTGTTGCAGCATGTCCAGTATCATCATTTCATGATGAATTCCGTTTTTGATTAAAAATTCATACATCTCGGTGTTTACATACTCTCCTCCTCCATCGGACTGGAGAATCTTCAGTTTTCGGCCCAATTGCATTTTGGCGAATGCCTTGAATGCCTGGAATTGATCAAATGTATTACTTTTGTTATCAATAAAATATGTTATGACGTAGTGAGAGGCGTTATTGATGAATGTTAATATATATTTCACTTTATTGACTGATGACGTGGGCATTGGCCTGTACAGATCTGAGTGTACCCTTCCGATAGACTCCATTGATCGATTTTTCATGTGTCCGAATGGCTTGTGGTGTGACTTCACATGTTCACACCCAGCATATATTTCGATTTGTCCAGTTGACAGCCGCATATCTCCAAGCCCTGTAACAAATTTGTTGATTGATTGCAGAGTATTTCGACCCGGATAGCCCAGCCGGTGATGCCATAATGTATAGTCATCGATCTTAGAATTAGTGATGTTTGCTTCTAGCTCTAGCTCTGGTGATATCGATAAATGAAATAGGTTGCTATCGGCTTGTCCAATTTTGATTTTTTCATGATCTGTGCCAATTTTAATTACTGATCTGTCACTTTTGAAGGTTATGTCATTTCCATTATGTGTCAATGCCTGCACAGATATTAAATTTCTAGTAATTTCTAGTATATATAAAACGTCCTATAATTTCAGCTCATTATCGAGCTCAATCATCCCAACATACATCATGCGTAGTTTCTTGTTCCCTGCACATGTGACCAAGCCGTCATGCTCAGCCACTATCTCGAAAATCTCCAATTGGTTGAACATATATTGCGTGGCACCTGAATTGATGATGGCACTGATCGCCAGGTTTGCTTCGGCTCTCAGTTTAGTCTTTTCTTTTTCTGTTTTTACCTAATCATTGAATTTGTTATATTGGAATATTCCATATTCTCCCTCACAGACGTAATATTTCTGAGGGTGTTTCTGAAAATTCCTGCCTTGATGGGCTCCGTAATCGCCACCTCGGTCACCTCTGTCATTATGATAACCTCCTCGATTGTTTCCATTATCATTGTTATAGCCTCAGCCTCGTTCGGTGCTTCTACCTCGATTGTCATGACTACTGCCTTGGTAGCTGCCTCGGTAGCTACCTCAGTAGCCACCTTGGTCTGTCATGTAGGCTTTGTCATGCCTTTATTTATTATCTGGGTCGAATCTGATGCATACGAGTTATAAAGCCTCCAGCATTGTCGGCATATTCTTCTGCGCAAGTATTAATTCCCAGTATCTGGGGCTTAGACCTCAGAGATATTGCAGTATAGCTTCTGTATCAGTCATATCTTCGATTTGCACCATAATTCGGTTGAATGCATCATTATAATCTTCAATTGATCCTTTTTGCTTCATTATCACAAGCTTATCATGCATTCATAATAATTGTTCCATTGGTACATATTTTTACATCATAGCCTCTTTAAGCTCATTCCATGAATCAAATTCTCCTGATGTGTTCACGTGCCTCCATAACCACATTCTAGTGTTGCCTGTAATTTTACTGATCACTGCATTGACTTCCTCCTTTTGTACTGATAGATTGGTGCTGGTAATAAATTGCTCTATGGCATCAAAGTAATCAAACAATCTGGGTGTGCCTCCTGACCCATCGAATTTGTTAATTGATCTCAGATACTCCTTCGCCAGATCATTAAGCTTTGTTGATGTTGTTGATGATAGTGATGGTGATTGTCTTTGTGGTGTGTTGCCTTCTGTGGCTGCATTCTGATTGGTTGGCACGCTGGGTGATGTGTTTGTTTTGTCGATTTTTGCCATCAATTTGCCTAATAGGGTTATCAGCATATCTAATTTATCTTCCTGATTTCTGATTGTTGTAGCCATCTGTTCCTGTCAATCGAGGCTAAATCCTATATTACTCTGATGGTTGTCATCCAATCCTTCGTCGTCATCATCAGAGGGTTGATATCTGTTGTCTGTTTTTGATTTAGATCGCAATCTTGTTGATCTTGTTGCTGACGACGATGTGTATAGGTTATCTATTTTGTTGTGTCGTTAAATGCTATGTCGTTATATGTTGTTTATTGCATTGCTTTATTGCAGTATCATTTGTTGTGTTGTTTATTGCGTTGTTTGATACGTTGTTTACAATGTTAAATAAATGCTTACTGTAATCGCAGTTGTAACTGCTATGATTATGTAGATGCTATGATTGTGTAGATCTCAGGTTGTCGAGCTGCAATTCGAGTGGCTTGGGGCTCATAACCTGTTGAAATTTGATTTTTAAATGTGTGTTTGGAGTAAAGAGCGCACTGGCTTATAAAGCCAATATGTGTGTATTTATTAATGCTAATATATGATTGGTCAATACAACAAAGATCGTCTAAGCCACAATTGAGTGACATACAATTGATCGTTGATGGGAGAGATATAATAAGCTAATAATTTCAACACTATATACTAAATGAAAATAAACTCCTTAGGAAAGGTCTGAATAGTATACTTAGTCTAGTATTTAATGGAATTAAGTAATTGAATAAAGGTAAAAAGCACTTAAAAATCACTTATAACAATATAAGTAGATAAAATAAAAATAATACTTCTCTTTGATTTTACCTATATATTAGAAAAATGGTTAATTAATCTATGAACTATTTTACTAAGAGCTGTGAACTATTTTACTAAGAGCTATGAACAAAATAGCCATGGATATGGATGTTAGTTATAGACTATATACTATTATTAGTAAACAGCTATAAACTACTCTAGAACTCTACTAGAACAATATTACAAATTACAAATATCTTTAGAACAATATTATAAACTATAAACTAGCTAGAACAGTCTGCAAATAGCCTGCAAACAGTCTATAAGCACAGATGCTAGTTATAGACTATAAACTGAAAATAGTTTCCTAATATACTTAGCAATTTATAGATATTATGAAAGTATTAAGTTAAATTTTATAGTTCCTAGCTATTATAACAGCCAACCCCCAAACTGCCTGATTTTCATGAATTTTGTACTATGCTTGATTTAGGAGTTACCATAACATTCTATCTCCTTTCATTTTTAGTCATTAATGACTTTTATTTCTGCTTGATAACTTTTATTTCTGCTTAACAACTTTTATTTCTGCAAAATACCACCACCAGAGGCATTATATATTCTTTACAATGATTGGATTGTATTTTCATAGCAAAGTCTTTATTAGTTGTTCTTTAGTCTTTCAATTTGTATAAATACCCTCTCTATTTCTATCTAAATAAATCAGTTTGCATAGAGTCTTGGAATATCTCAATATTAGTTATAGTAAAGCCTGAAGAGTATAGCACGAAGCTGTAGTAAGGATATACAAAGGGAGATATCACATCTGACACTCTGAGCATTCTTAATAAATGAACAAACAATCAGTTATTAGTACATTTGTCACATCTTAGTACCGACTGGCAGGAGAGTTATCGCAAGACTGACTCTCACATCCTCATTCAAGTAGGACCAAACTACCCCTTCAAGTAATGACAGCACACCCATAGTGGAAGACAGCATCATTCAAAACGGACTACTAAAGGACACCCCTGCTTTTCATATGAAGAAGATCACCAAACAGTTCTGGCTCTGAGAAAGAAGAATTTATTATACTCGACCCTTCAGACGGCAATTATAGTAAGACAAGAGAATCCATCGCCTCTCTTATAGTATACAATAGGTTATTATCAGACAACAAATCAGCTATCGATTTTGGTGATGATCTATAAGTATTATTTTATAAATCATCTGATGATGAAACAGATGACGAACCAGAAAACTACACATACGAAATAACAAAAAGACCACTGACCTTCACTGGTTATATACTAGCCAAATTAGTAATCAAGTTCATTAAAGACTTGCAGATTTATAATGTAATCTGACAATTCAACAATATTGCAAAAGTAAACATCCTAGAAGCAGTTTTATAAAGACCTGCCAAGATTGCATATGATACCGCAACACTCACTACAGCAGCAAATAGAGAATTTAACATAGAGGTAGAAGGAGCAAATGCAGAAGCAAATGCCGCAGTAACCTTTAACAATGCTATCGCATAGTTAAGAGAAACCTACTATACTACTGACATATAGCAAAGTATAAAGGATCAGCTAGTATCAATGTACCAAGGAATAAATGAAAGTCCTCTTGCCTTCCACATAAAGATATAACATGTGGTAGATCTTGCAGGATATCTAGCAGCCAACTAGAACCTCATTATAGAGTAGTCTTTCATAAATAGACTTCACTGGGAAATTGCCCTCCAAGTATGCTCTAGCCCAGTTAGACTAAATCATGCATAAAAGGTGGATTATGCATAGAGATATTGGGCTGCATGAAACCTGGGTCAAGATATAATGCAACAGATTTTATCAAGTAACCTCTAAGAAACCCATATAGTACCAGCAGTTGGACCTACTATTGCACCAGCAATAGTCAACTAAGGGGCAGCTTCATGAAAGGACCCAGCCATAGACAATCTCATTGAACAGATAAGCAAGATGACTATACATATATTAGATCTTAAAAGGCAAATCGATGCACAGTGACCAGTCTAATGATTTATGGCAAACCTAACCCCCGCAACAGGATCAAATACATATCTGATTAGAAATTCAAGGTGCTTCAGGTGTAACTAAGATGGGCATATATTAAGAGATTGTACTTAACCAAACATAAGAGTATGCAGAAGATATAGAGAAAAAGGATACTATGCTTCAAGATATATGATAGAAATGAGCAGAATTGCCTAACTAAGAACCCAAGGACAGACTCAGAAAAATATCATTACCTTTGAAGAAGAAGATTTTGAAAGCAAAGATGAGTATAGCCAAGTAGAAGCATTCCTAGCTACATAAGAAAAATGAAAACCCAGACATCCCAAAAAGGCAGGATCTCCTTATATAATGAAAACTCTGCAGGTAGTACAACAAGCACAATAGCATAAATTCGACAGTGATGAACAAGATGAGCTCTTTGAAGAAGAAGTGAACAAAATTATCCAAGAAGATATACTAATGTCTGAAGCACCCATAAGTGAAGGAAACAAGGAATGCAAATTACAAAAATCCAAGAAATATAGCTTAGATGTATGGAAAGAAATAGAGGACATGACTATCCCGGTCAAAATAGGACAACTTGCCGAATTTCCAACCTTCCAACAACAAATCCGAAAAGGGATAAGTGATGTACAACCTGAGTATGAAGTAGTAGAGATCAATGCAGCACAACAATCAGAGGACGATGAACTGCAGAACTCATCAGCATATATATAATGCCAGATTAAGGAAATTATGATGCCATGTATTATTGACACAGGTACTGGAGGATATATCATCAGTAAAACAAAGCTTGACCAACTTGGGTGGCAGATCGAAGAAGCCACAACTATGACAATTATAATGGTAGACGGACATATCACAACACCACTCAGCAAAGTACATGAACTACCCATCCACTTTGGTAAACTTATTATTTTGGTATCAGCAATGGTAGTTGACACTATATCCTATGACCTTGTTATCAGGAATAACTAGCTAAAAAAGGTGCAAGCAGTAATCGACCTTGGCACATGCAAAATGTAAATTACTTGAAAAGGACAATGCTATGAAATACCTGTTGACTTAGAAAGAGGAGTCTACCCACAAATGATAGAAAGTGATGATGAGGACAAGCAAAAGGAATTCTTTATGATGCAGATCATACAAACCAACTAGAAGACCAAACCTTTGGAACAAAAAAGTGAACAAGCTGCTAGATTTGATCTTTCTACCATCAAGGACATCAAATTGCAACTGGGAGAATTATGTATAGTCGGAACAGAAATTGCTATAAAAATACCTCAAGGACATTACAGTTAAATCAAATCAAGGAGTTCCTTAGCAGTTGCCGGAATTATAATTGACATAGGAGTTATTGACACAGACTATACAGGTGAAATCAAGATTGTAGTTATCAACTAATATCGATTCAACATAGCCAAACTCTATGAAGGAGATCAAATTGTACAGCTGATAATTATACTCATTTGGATAGGTAAGGCCGTGGAAGTAGCCAACCTCAAAGAAATAGCTAGAGGAGACAAAGGGTTCAGATTTACTGAAATAAACATTATAAAAATCGTAATAGAACTCAAGCACATACCTAAAATGGTGAATAAGAAGACATATACCTTTGGAGAATAGCTCGACAAAGGAGAAAAGAAGGAGTTAAAAGAACTCATCAATGAGTACTCTGATATATTCATGACAACTTTTGAAGAAATCAACTTGAAGCCACCAAAGCACTTTCATCACATTAATGTTCAAGGGCACCTACTAATCAAATGTGCACTATACCAAACATTATCCACATATATTGAATGGCAACAAAAAGAAATTGATGATATAGTGAAAGAAGGAATGGCCGCCGAAACAGACAGCCTATAGAGATTTCTGAATATTATTATACCTAAGAAAGGATTAGAAGCCAAAACCTTTGCTCCAAGAATGTGTACTAATTTTAGGAAACTAAACAATATCACCAAAAGAGATGCCTTTCTGATATCAAGAATTGACAACACCTTCTTAAAGATACCAATTCGAGCAAGCCTCTATATAACCCTTAATATGACTAGTAGATATTATCAGATGGGACTTGATAAAGAATCGCAGGAAATTGTTTTCTTTGTAACCCCACAAGACCATTGGAAATACTTACGAATACTGTTTGGACTCAAGAATGCACCAGCAAGCTTTCAGAAAATGATAACTAAGATATTTGGAGATCTCATCAGAAAAACATTACTAGTATACATTGATGATATTATGATATTTACAGTAATATTCTCAGACCACATTAAGGCATTACGTGAAATATTCAACCGAATGAGAACTGAAGGTCTTTATTTAAAACCAAAGAAGTGTACATTTGCTATGGAAAAAGTTACAATGCTTAGACACATCATCAACAAGGAAGGAATTCGAACCAATCCAGCCAAAGTAGAAGCTGTCACTAAATTCAAAAAATCTATAAACCAAATAGAGATGCGCGCCTTTCTGGGACTAGCCTCGTACTACCATCGATACATATACAATTTTGCAAGCTTAGCTGAACCCCTATATGTAACCTTTACAAAAAGTTACAATTGGGTAGAAATCGATGAAGAACAGAGCGAACTCAAGCAAGAGGCACTTAATGCATTAAAGAAAGCTCTGGCAACTGCACCTGTATTAGCAAAACCAAACTGGATAAAGCTTTTTAAGCTTTATACCAATGCAAGCGCAATAGGAGTAGGGGCAATCTTTTCACAAGATGACACCAAAAGCCTAGAATGAGTAATTTGTTATGCAAGCAGAGGGACCTGCAGTGTCGAGAAAAATTATGAATCAAATTGAAGTATCTTACAGTTATATGTGTTGAAGTTTTGATCTTCAAATATGTGTTTGGGGTAAAGAGTACACTGGCTCATGAAGCCAAATATGCATGTATTTATTAATGCTAATATATGATTGGTTGATATAGACAAAGATCGTCTAAGCCACAATTGAGTGACATACAATCAATCATTGATAGGAGAGAGAGAGATATAATAAGCTAATAATTTCAACACTCCCCCTGCTTAATATATCTCGATAAAAAAAAATAAAATGTTCAACTGTACATCATGAATGGCATCTATGAAGTACATTTACTATAAATAACTATATATAAAATACTACTTGAGTGATAAGAATGACATAATAAAGAAAATAAAAGTTTTTGAAAGAGAAAAAAAAGTTAGTTATGTAAGCCTATTTTTGCGATCAACATTTCAAGTCTGGGTCGCACAAGTGGCTTGGTTAATGCATCAGCGATCATTTCATCTGTCGCCATGTAAATGATATCTATCACCTTTAATTCAACTTTCTCTCGAATAAAGTGGTGCTAAATGTCAATATACTTTGATCAAGCATGATTAATTGGGTTTTTGGCAAGGGCAATTGCTGATTGGTTATCTTCAAATAAGGTTGTCGCACAATTCGGTAAATATCCTAGCTTATCCAATAAGGTGCATAGCTAAATGGCTTCTCTCGTCGCATGTGCTAATGCAATATATTCTGCTTCAGTTGTTGATAGAGCAACGGTTAGTTAGCGCTTGCTTGACCAGCTAATGGCTTCCCCTGATAGGTTGAAAATATAGCTCATGGTTGATTGTCATATATTAATATCTTCTCTCCAGTTGGCATCACTGAAACCAATCAGCCTTAGATCCTGATCACATCCAAGACACAGCTTATAATTGGCTGTTCCTTTAATATATCTTAAAAATTGTTTGAGGGCATGGTGATGTTCTTGCATTGGATTGGCTAAAAATTGACTGATGATGCTAACAGCAGCAGCTAGATCAGGTCTTGTCCCGATCATCAGATATATTATGCTACCGATCATTTATCTGAATAGATTTTGGTCTGTAGATTTTCCCTCTTCAGCTTTGAGTTGAATAGATAGATCAAGGAGTATACTGATTGGCTTGGCATCTGTCATATTAAACCTTGTAATAATTTGATTAGCAAAGTGACTTTGATCAATTGTGATTATGTGTGTTTTTCGATTATACATGACTCGAATACCCAGAAAATGTTTAATTTCACCACAGTTTGTCATATCAAATGCGTTGCTAAGCTCCACCTTGAATTTGTTCATCGTTTCCATTGAATCAGCCAGAATTAGTAGATCGTCAACATATATAGCAATAATTATCAGCGATTGATCATCTTGTCTTCTTCTTAGATAAATGCTATAATTGTTGTAATTATTAGCTTATTATATCTCTCTCCCATCAATGATCAATATACATCACTCAATTGTAGCTTAGATGATCTTTGTTTGTATCAACCAATTATATTTTAACATTAATAAATATACGCATATTGGCTTCATGAGCCAGTGTGCTCTTTACTCCAAACATATATTCGAAGATCAAATTTCAACAGGTTATGAGCCCCAAGCCACTCAAATTGTAGCTTAACAACCTAAGATCTACGCAATCATAGCATCTATACAATCATAGCAATTACAACTGCAATTACAGTAAGCGTTTATTTAACATTGTAAACAATACATCAAACAACATGATAAATAATGTGACAAATGACACTGCGATAAAGCAACACGATAAACAACACATAATAATATAGCATTCAATGACACAATGAAATGGACAACCTATACATATTGTTGTCAGCAACAAGATCGACAAGATTGCAGTCTAAATCAAAAACAGATAACAGATATTAAACCCTTGATGACGACGAAGGATTGGATGGCAACCATCAGAGCAATATAGGATTCAGCCTCAATCAACAGGAACAGATGGCTATAACGATTAGAAATCAGGAAGATAAATTAGATACGTTGGCAACTCTATTGGGTGAACTGATGACAAAAATCGATAAAACAAATGCATCACCCAGCATGCTAACCAATCAGAATGCAGCTACAGAAGGCAACATGCCACAAATACAAATACAATTACCATCACCAACAACATCAACAAAGCTTAACGATCTGGCAAAGGAGTACCTGAGATCAATCAACAAATTTGATAGGTCAGGAGGCACACCCAGATTGTTTGATTACTTTGATGCTATAGAGCAATTTATTACCAGTGCTGATCTATCAGTACAAAAGGAGGAAGTCAATACAGCAATTAGTAAAATTACAGGCAATGCTAGAATGTGGCTATGGAGGCACTTAAACACATTGAGAGAATTTAATTTATAGAATGAACTTAAAGAGGCTATGATGCAAAAATATGTACCAATGGAACAATTGTTATGAATACATGATAAGCTTGTGATGATAAAGCAAAAAGGATCGATTGAAGATTATAATGACACATTCAACCGGATTATGGCGTAAATCGAAGACATGACTGATACAGAAGCTATACCGTAATATCTCCGGGGTCTAAGCCCCAGATACCAGGAATTAATACTTGCATGGGAGAATATGCTGACAACGCTGGAGGCTTTACAACTCGCATACATCAAATTCGACCCGGATAGTAAACAAAGGCGTGATGAAGCCCACATGACAGACCGAGGTGGCTACCGAGGCGATTACCAAGGCAGCAGTCATGGTAACAGAGGCAGAAGTACTGGACGAAGCCGAGGCTATAACAATGATAACAGAAACAATCGAGGAGGTCATCATAATGATAGAGGTGACCAAGGTGGCGATCGCAGAGCCCATTGAGGCAGGAATTTTCGGAGACATCCTCGGAAATGCTACGTTTGTAAGGGAGAACACAGAATATTTCAATGCAACAAATTCAATGATTGGGTAAAAACAGAAAAAGAAAAAGCTAAACTGAGAGCCGAAGCAAATCTAGTGATTGGTACCATCATCAATTCAGGTGCCATGCAACATATGTTCAACCAATGGGAGATTTTCGAGATGGTAGCTGAGCATGACGGCTTGGTCATATATGCAGGGAACGAGAAGCTACGTGCTATGCACATTGGGACGATTGAGCTCGATAACGAGCTGAAATTACAGGACATTTTATATATACTGGAAATCACCAGAAATTTAATATCTATGCAGGCATTGACATGTGATGAAAATGATATAACTTTCAAAAGCGACAGATCAGTAATTAAAATCGGCATAGATCATGAAGAAATCAAAATCGGACAGGCCAATGGTGATCTATTTCATTTATCGACATCACCAAAGCTACTAGAAGCAAACATTGCCAATTCCAAGATTGATGACTATACATTATAGCATCACCAGCTAGGCCATCTGGGCCGAAATACTCTGCAATCAATTAATAAATTTGTCACAGGGCTCAGAGATGTGCGGCTGTCGACCGGACAAATCGAAATATATGCTGGGTATAAATATGTAAAGTCGCACTGCAAGCCTTTCGGACACACGAAAAATCGATCGATAGAGCCTATTGGAAGGGTGCACTCAGATCTGTATAGGCCGATGCCTATGCCATCAGTTAATAGAGTGAAATATATATTAATATTCATTGATGATGCTACTTGCTATGTCATAACATATTTTATTGACAACAAAAGTGATACATTTGATCGATTCCAGGCATTTAAGGTATTCGCCAAAACACAATCGGGCCGAAAACTGAAGATTCTCCAGTCCGATGGAGGAGGAGAGTATGTAAACACCGAGATGCACGAATTTTTAATCAAAAACGGAATTCATCATGAAATGATGATGCCAGACACACCACAACAAAACAGTATTGCTAAATGATATAACTGAACATTGATGGAGTCGATCCGAGCTGTTAAAATCACTGCCGACATACCTGATGAACTTTGGGCTAAACTTGCCGCAAGTGCTACATATTTACACAACTGATTGCCAATGTAAGCCAATAAGGAGAGTGCTTCACCATTTGAATTATAGTACAGTCACAAGTCTGATATCAGTAACTTGCACATCATATGAGCTGACGCATATATACATATTCATAAAGAAAAAAGGTCAAAACTGGTGCCCCGATCCAAAAAGCTTAAAATAATTGGCTATCATAATGAAAAGAAGGCATACAGGCTCTAAGATCCAACCAATAGGAAGATAGAGATCAGCCATGACATCACATTTGATGAATCTATTATATTAAAATCCCCAACAATCGTCAACCTAGAAGATTAAGAATATGTCATTAAAGTGATCATCAGAGAATGCAAGATTGATGAAAAAAGGCAATATCTGGTTAAATGGCTAGGCTATGATGATGATGATGACAACACCTGAAAGCCAATCGAACAATTGATCGACACTGAAGCTCTACAAATTTGGTAAGATCATATGCCAGAAGTTAATTTAATTGAATCAACCAATGATCCAATGACCTATAAGGAAGCAATTTCTCTACCTGATGCAAAGCTTTGGCAGGAAGCGATCAATCAAGAGCTTAAATCACTTAAGAATAATGACATGTGGACAATTATACCTGAGGTGCCTGTGGGATGCAAGCCAATTGGATGCAGATGGGTATTTAAAAAGAAGCTCAACACTGATGGATTGGTTGCCAGGTACAAGGCGAGATTAGTTGCCAAGGGATATTCACAATAGCAAGGAATTGATTATGATGAAACATTTGCTCCCATTATGAAATTCACATCAATCAGAGCACTTTTATCAATTGGTGCAACCCTAAACTTAGAAATTTACCAAATGGACATAAAAACTGCATTCCTGAATGGCGATCTTGATAAGGAGATCTACATGATGGTACCTGAAGGAATTGACCAATCGGAGCTATCACTGAGAGTTGTGTATAAGCTCAATCAATCATTGTATAGACTAAAGCAATCACCTCGTATGTGGAATCAGAAGATCAACAACTACCTCAGCTAATCAAATTTTACAAGACTACAATCAGATCACAGCATTTATCTAAGAAAAAGACAAGATGATTAATTGCTGATAATTATTGCTATATATATCGATGATCTACTAATTCTGGCTAATTCGATGGAAACGATAAACAAATTCAAGGTGGAACTTAGCAATACATTTGATATAACAGACTGCAGCGAAATTAAACATTTTCTAGATATTCAAGTCATGCGCAATCGAAAAACACACATAATCACAATTGATCAAAGTTACTTCGCCAATCAAATCATTACAAGGTTTAACATAACAGATGCCAAGCCAATCAGTACACCCCTTGATCCATCCATTCAACTCAAAGCTGAAGGGGGAAAATCCGCAGACTAAAATCTATTCAGACAAATGATTGGTAGCATAATGTACCTGATGATCAGGACGAGACCTGATCTAGCTGCTGCTGTTAGCATCATCAGTCAATTTTCGGCCAATCTAATGCAAGAACATCACCATGCCCTCAAATGATTATTAAGATATATTAAAGGAACAGCCAATTATAAGCTGTGCCTTGGACGCAATCAGGATCTAAGACTGATTGATTTCAGTAATGCCAACTAGGGAGGAGATATTAATACACGATGATTAACCACGGGCTATATTTTCAACCTATCAGGAGGAGCCATCAGCTGGTCAAGCAAGTGCCAACCAACCATTGCTCTATCAACAACTGAAGCAGAATATATGACATTAGCACATGCAACGAGAGAAGCCATTTGGCTATGCACCCTATTGGATGAGCTAGGATATTTACCGAATTGTGCAACAACCTTATTTGAAGACAACCAATTAGCAATTGCCCTCGCTAAAAACCCAATTAATCATGCTCGATCAAAGCATATTGACATTCAGCACCACTTTATTCGAGAGAAAGTTGAATTAAAGGTGATAGATATCATTTATATGGCAACAGATGAAATGATCACTGATGCATTAATCAAGCCACTTGTGCGACCCAGACTTGAAATGTTGATCACAAAAATGGGCTTACATAACTAACTTTTTTCAAAAACTTTTATTTCTTTTATCATATCATTCTTATCACTTAAGTAGTATTTTATATATAGTTATTTGCAGTAAATATACTTTATGGATGCTATTCATGATATATAGTTGAACATTTTTTATTTTTATCGAGATATGTTAAGTAGGGGGAGTGTTGTAATTATTAGCTTATTATATCTCTCTCCTATCAATGATCGATGTATGTCACTCAATTGTGACTTAGATGATCTTTGTTTGTATCAACCAATTATATTTTAGCATTAATAAATACATGTATATTGGCTTCATGAGCCAGTGTGCTCTTTACTCCAAACACACATTCGAAGATCAAATTTCAATAATAATCTGATTGTAGTCTTGTAAAATTTGATTGGCTAAGGTAGTTGTCAATCTTCTGATTCCACATACGAGATGATTGCTTTAGTCTATACAATGATCGATTGAGCTTACACACTGCTCTCGGTGATAGCTCTGATTGGTCAATTCCTTCAGGTACCATCATGTAGATCTCCTCATTAAGATCACTGTTCAGAAACACAGTTTTTATATCTATTTAGTGAATTTCTAAGTTTAGGACTGCACCGATCAATAAAAGTGCCCTGATCAATGTGAATTTTACCACAGGAGCAAATGTTTTATCATAATCAATTCCTTGCTGTTGTGAATATCCCTTGGCAACTAATCTCACCTTATACCTGGCAATTGATCTATCAGTGTTGAGCTTTTTTTTAAATACCCATCTACATCTAATTGGCTTGCGTCCTATAGGCACCTCAGGTACAATTGTTTATGTGTCATTATTCTTAAGTGATTTAAGCTCTTGATTAATTGCTTCCTGCCAAAGCTTTGCATCAGGCAGGGAAATTGTTTCCTTGTAGGTCATTGGGTTATCAGTTAATTTAATTAAATTAGCTTTTAGTATGTGATCTTGCCAAATTTGTAGGGCTTCAGTGTCTATCAATTGTTCGATTGGCTTCCAGGTGTTGTCATCATTATCATCATAGCTTAGCCATTTAACTAGATATTGCCTTTTTTCATCAATCTTGCATTCTCCGATGATCACTTCAATGACATATTCTTGATCTTTTAGGTTGACGATTGTTGGGGATTTTAATATAATAGATTCATCAAATGTGACGTCACAGCTGATCTCTATCTTCCTATTGGTTGGATCCTAGAGCTTGTATGCCTTCTTTTCGTCATAATAGCCAATCATTTTAAGCTTTTTGGATCGGGGCACCAGTTTCAACCTTTTTCCTTTGTGAATATGCATATATGCATCAGCCCATATGATGCGTAAGTTACTAATATCAGGCTTGTGACTATGCTATAATTCAAATGGTGAAGTATTCTCCTTATTGGCTCATGTTGGCAATTGGTTGTATAGATATATAGTACTTGCAGCAAGTTCAGCCCAAAGTTCATCAGGTATGCTGGCAGTGATTTTAATAGCCTGGATTAACTCCATCAATATCCAGTTATATTGTTTGGTGACACCATTTTGTTGCGGCATGTCCGGCATCATCATTTCATGATAGATTCCATTTTTGATTAAAAATTTGTGCATCTCGGTGTTTACATACTCTCCCCCTCCATCGGACCAGAGAATCTTCAGTTTTCGGCCCGATTGCGTTTTGGCGAATGCCTTAAATGCCTGGAATTGATCAAATGTATCACTTTTGTTGTCAATAAAATATGTTGTGATGTAGCGAGTAGCATCATCAATGAATGTTAATATATATTTCGCTTTATTAACTGATGGCGTAGGCATTGGCCCACACAGATCTGAGTGCACCCTTCTAATAGGCTCTATCGATCGATTTTTTGCATGTCCGAAAGGCTTGCAGTATGACTTTGCATGTTCACATCCGGCATATATTTCGATTTGTCCAGTCGACAGCTGCACATCTCTGAGCTCTGTGATAAATTTGTTGATTGATTGCAGAGTATTTTGGCTCAGATAGCCCAGCCAGTGATGCCATAATATATAGTCATCAATCTTGGAATCGGCGATGTTTGCTTCTAGCTCTGGTGATGTCGATAAATGAAATAGGTTGCTATCAGCTTATCTGATTTTGATTTCCTCGTAATCTACGCTGATTTTAATTACTGATCCATCGCTTTTGAAGATTATGTCATTTCCATCACATGTCAATGCCCGCACAGATATTAAATTTCTGGTGATTTCTGGTACATATAAAACGTCTCATAATTTCAGCTTGTTGTCGAGCTCAATTGTCCCAATGTGTATGGCATATAGCTTCTCATTCCCTGCATATGTAACCAAGCTGTCGTGCTCAGCCACCATCTTGAAAATCTTCCATTGGTTAAATATATGTTGTGTGGTACCTAAATCGATGATGGTGCCAATCGCCAGATTTGCTTCGGCTCTCAGTTTAGCCTTTTCTTTTTCTGTTTTTACCCAATCATTGAATTTGTTGCATTAGAATATTCTATGTTCTCCCTTACAGACGTAATATTTCCGAGGATATCCCTAAAAATTCCTACCTCAATGGGCTCCACGATCACTGCCTCGGTTGCCTCTATCATTATAATAACCTCCTCGATTGTTTCCATTATCATTGTTATAGCCTTGGCCTTATCCGGCACTTCTGTCTCAGTTGTCATGACTGCCGTCTCAGTAGCCATCTCGGTAGCCACCTTGGTCTGTCATATAGGCTTCATTGCGCCTCTGCTTACTATCTGGGTTGAACCTAATGCATGCGAGTTGTAAAGCCTCTAACATTGTCAGCATATTCTCTCGTGCAAGTATTAATTCCCAGTACCTGGGGCTTAGACCCCGAAGATATTACGATATAGCTTCTGTGTTAGTCATGTCTTTGATTTACGCTATAATTCAGTTGAACACATCATTATAATCTTCAATTGATCCCTTTTGCTTCATCATTGCAAGCTTATTATGCATTTGTTACAATTGTTCCATTGGTGCGTATTTTTACATCATAGCCTCTTTAAGCTCATTCCATGAATCAAATTCTCCCAATGTGTTTACATGCCTCCATAGCTATATTCTAGCATTGCCTGTAATTTTACTGATCACTACATTGACTTCCTCCTTTTGTACTGATAGATCAGCGCTGGTAATAAATTGCTCTATGGTATTAAAGTAATTAAACAATCTGAGTACACCTCCTGACCTATCGAATTTGTTGATCGATCTCAGGTACTCCTTTGCCAGATTATTAAGCTTTGTTGATGTTGTTAGTGATAGTGATTGTGTTTGTATTTATAGTGTATTGCCTTCTGTAGCTGCATTCTGATTAGTTGGCATGCTGGGTGATGCATTTGTTTTATCGATTTTTGCCATCAATTCACCCAATAGAGTTGCTAGCATGTCTAATTTATCTTCCTGATTTCTGATCATTGTAGCCATCTGTTCCTGTCGATCGAGGCTATATTGCTCTGATGGTTGCTATCTAATCCTTCATCATCATCAAGGGTTTAATATCTGTTGTCTGTTTTTGATTTAGACTGCAATCTTGTCAATCTTGTTGCTGACAATGATATATATAGATTGTCTATTTCATTGTGTCGCATCGTTGAATACTATGTTATTACATGTTGTTTATCACATTGCTTTATCGCGGTATCATTTATCACATTGTTTATTACATTGTTTGATGCGTTATTTACAATGTTAAATAAACACTTACTGTAATCGCAGTTGTAATTGCTATGATTGCATAGATCTCAGGTTATTGAGCTGTAATTTGAGTGGCTCAGGGCTTATAACCTGTTAAAGTTTTAATCTTCGAATGTGTGTTTGGGGTAAAGAGCATGCTGGCTCATGAAGCCAAATATGCATGTATTTATTAATGCTAATATATGATTGGTTAATATAGACAAAGATCATCTAAGCTACAATTGAGTGACTTATAATCGATCATTGATGGGAGAGAGAGAGATATAATAAGCTAATAATTTCAACAATATGAGTAGTCAAGTAGTTTAGGTATTATCTCATCGGACGATACTTTGAAGTCATCACAGACCATTCGGTGCTTAAATGGTTATTCAACAGACCCGATCTAAGTAGAATATATATATGATAGATCATAACACTTCAAGAATATGATTTTACAGTGAAGATCAGAAAAGGAAAGACAAATCAAAACACTGATATACTTAGCAGAATACTATTATTAGATACCCAAGGTGGTGTTGAAATTATTAGCTTATTATATCTCTCCCATCAATGATCAATTGTTACGTCACTCAATCATAGCTTAGACGATCTTTGTTTTGTATCGACCAATCATAATTTAGCATTAATAAATACACGCATATTGGCTTCATAAGCCAGTGCACTCTTTTACTCCAAAACATACATTCAAAGATCAAATTTCAACAGGTTATAAGCCCCAAGCTGCTTGAATTGCAGCTCGACAACCTGAGATCTATACAATCATCTACGCAATCATAGCAGTTACAACTGCAATTACAGTAAGCATTTATTTAAAATTGTAAACAATACATCAAACAATGCGATAAACAATATGACAAATGACATCATGATAAAGTAACGCGATAAACAACATGTAACAACATAGCATTCAACAATATAACGAAATAGACAACCTATACACATCATCATCGTCAGCAACAAGATCAATAAGATTGTGGTCTAAATTAAAAACAGACAATAGATATCAACCCCCTAATGACGACGACGAAGGATTGGATGGCAACCATCAGAGCAATATTACATTTAGCCTCGATTGACAGGAACAGATAGCTATAATGATCAGAAATCAGAAAGATAAATTAGACATACTGACAACCCTAATGGGCGAATTGATGGCAAAAATCGACAAAACAAATGCATCACCTAGCACGCCAATCAATCAGAATGCAGCTATAGAAGGCAACACGCCACAATCACTATCACTATCACTAACAATATCAACAAAGCTTAACAATCTGGTGAAGGAGTACCTGAGATCGATCAACAAATTCGATGGGTCAGGTGGCGCACCCAGATTGTTTGATTACTTTGATGCCATAGAGCAATTTATCACCAGCGCCAATCTATTAGTACAAAAGGAGGAAGTTAATGCAGCAATCAGTAAAATTACAGGCAACACTAGAATGTGGCTATGGAGGCATGTGAACACATTGGGAGAATTTGATTTGTGGAATGAGCTTAAAGAGGCTATGACACAAAAATATGTATCAATGGAACAATTATTACGAATGCGCAATAAGCTTGCGATGATGAAGCAAAAAAGATCGATCAAAGATTATAATGACGCGTTCAACTGAATTATAGTGCAAATCGAAGATATGACTGACACAGAAGCTATACTGCAATATCTCCGGAGTCTAAGCCCCAGGTACCGAGAATTAATACTTGCATGGGAGAATATGCCGACTATGCTGGAGGCTTTACAACTCATATGTATCAGGTTCGACCTGGATAATAAACAAAGGCGCGACAAAGCCTACATGACAGACCGAGGCAGCTACCGAGGCGGCAACCAAGGCGGATACCGAGGTAGCGACTGAGGCAGCTACTGAGGCGGTGGTCGTGACAATCGAGGCAGAAGTGCCGGACGAAGCCGAGGCTATAACAATGATAATGGAAACAATTGAGAAGGTCATAATGATAGAGGCGACCGAGGCGGTGATCACAGAGCCAATCGAGGCAGGAATTTTCAGGGACACCCTCGGAAATGTTACGTCTGTGAGGGAGAATACGGAATATTTCAATGCAACAAATTCAATGATTGAGTAAAAACAGAAAAAGAAAAGGCTAAACCGAGAGCCGAAGCAAATCTGGCAATTGGCGCTATCATTAATTCAGGCGCCATGCAACATATATTTAACCAATTGGAGATTTTTGAGATGGTGGCTAAGTACGATGGCTTGGTCACGTGTGCAGTGAATGAGAAATTATGTGCAATGCACGTTAGGACAATTGAGCTTGATGACGAGCTGAAATTACGGGATGTCTTATATGTACTGGAGATCACCAGAAATTTAATATCTTTGTGGGCATTGACACGTGACAGAAATGACATAACCTTTAAGAGCGACGGATCAGTAATTAAAATCAGCACAGATCATGAGGAAATTAAAATCAGATAAGCCGATGGTAACCTATTTTATTTATTGACATTACCAGAGCTAGAGCTAAAAGCAAACATTGCCGATTCCAAGATTGATGACTATATATTATAGCATCACTGACTAGGCTATCCAGGCTGAAATACTCTGCAATCAATTAACAAATTTGTCATAGGGCTCAGAGATGTGTGGCTGTCAACCGGATAAATCGAAATATGCACCAGATGTGAACATGCAAAGTCATACCACAAGCCATTCAGACACGCGAAAAATCGATCGATGGAGCCTATCGGAAGGGTGCACACAGATCTGTGCAGGCCAATGCCCATGCCATGAGTCAATGGAGCAAAATATATATTAACATTTATCGATGATGCTACTCACTATGTCACAACATATTTTATTGACAATAAAAGTGATACATTTGATCGATTCTGGACATTCAAGACGTTCGCTGAGACGCAATCAGGCCGAAAACTCAAGATTCTCCGATCAGATGGAGGAGGAGAGTATGTAAACACTGAGATGCACGAATTTTTAATCAAAAACGGAATTTATCACGAAATGATGACGCCAGACACACCACAATAAAATAGTGTAGCCGAATGATATAACCGGACATTGATGGAGTCAATCCGGGCAGTTAAAATTACTGCTGGCATACCTGACGAACTTTGGGTGGAACTTGCCGCAAGTGCTACATATTTACGCAACCGATTGCCAATGCGAGTCAATAAGGAGAGTGCTTTACTATTTGAATTATGGCACAGTCACAAGCCTGATATCAGTAACTTACGCGTTATATGGGCTGATGTGTATATGTATATTCGTAAGGGAAAAAGGTCGAAACTGGTGCCCCGATCCAAAAAGCTTAAAATGATTGGCTATCATGATGAAAAAAAGGCATATAGGCTCTGGGATCTAACCAATAGGAGGATAGAGATCAGCTGTGATGTCACATTTGATGAATCTATTATATTAAAATCCCCAACAATCGTCAATCCAGAAGATCAAGAATATGTCATTGAAGCGATCATCGGAGAACACAAGATTGATGAAAAAAGACAATATCTGGTTAAATAGCTAGGCTATAATGATGACGACAACACCTGGGAGCCAATCGAACAATTGATAGACACAGAAGCTCTACAAATTTGGCAAGATCACATGTTAGAAGCTAATTTAATTGAATCGACCAATAACCCAATGACCTACAAGGAGGCAATTTCTCTGCCTGATGCAAAGCTTTGAGAGGAAGCAATCAATTAAGAGCTTAAATTACTTAAGAATAATGACATGTGGACGATTGTACCTGAGGTATCTGTGGGATGCAAGCCAATTGGATGCAGATGGGTATTTAAAAAGAAACTCAACACTGATGGATCAGTTGCTAGGTACAAGGCAAGATTAGTGGCCAAGGGATATTCATAACAGCAAGGAATTGATTATGATAAAACATTTGCTCCTGTAGCGAAATTCACATCGATCAGGGCACTTTTATCGATCAGTACAGTCCTAAACTTAGAAATTCACCAAATGGACATAAAAACTGCATTCCTGAATGGCGATCTTGATGAAGAGATCTATATGATGGTACCTGAAGGAATCGACCAATCGGAGCTATCACCGAGAGCTGTGTGTAAGCTCAATCGATCATTGTATGGACTAAAGCAATCACCTCATATGTGGAATCAGAAGATTGACAACTACCTCAGCCAATCAAATTTTACAAGACTACAATCAGATCACAGCATTTATCTAAGAAGAAGACAAGACGATCAATTGCTGATAATTATTGCCATATATGTCGACGATCTACTAATTCTAGCTGATTCGATGGAAACAATGAATAAATTCAAGACGGAACTTAGCAACACATTCGATATGACAGACTGTGGCGAAATTAAACATTTTTTGGATATTCGAGTCATGTGCGATCGAAAAACACATATGATTACAATTGATCAAAGCCACTTCGCCAATCAAATCATTACAAGGTTTAACATGACAGATGCCAAGCCAATCAGTACACCCCTTGATCCATCCATTCAACTCAAAGCTGAAGGGGGAAAATCCGTAGACCAAAGTCTATTCAGACAAATGATTGGTAGTATAATGTACCTGATGATCGGGACGAGACCTGATCTAGCTGCTGCTGTCAGCATCATCAGTCATTTTTCGGTCAATCCAATGCAAGAACATCACCACGCCCTTAAACGATTATTAAGATATATTAAAGGAACAGCCAATTATAAGCTGTGCCTTGAACGTGATCAGGATCTAAGACTGATTGGTTTTAGTGATACCAACTGAGGAGGAGACATTAACTCACGATAATTAACTACGGGCTATATCTTCAACCTATCAGGAGGAGCCATCAGCTGGTCAAGCAAATGCTAACCAACCATTGCCCTATCAACAACTGAGGTAGAATATATAGCATTAGCACATGCGACAAAAGAAGCCATTTGGCTACATACCCTATTGGATGAGCTAGGATATTTGCCTAATTGTGCAACAACCTTATTTGAAGACAACCAATCAGCAATTGCCCTCACCAAAAATCCAATTAATCACACTCGATCAAGGCATATCGACATTTAGCACCACTTTATTCGAGAGAAAGTTGAATCAAAAATGATAGATATCGTTTATATGGCGACAGATGAAATGATCACTGATGCATTAACTAAGCCACTTGTGCGACCAAGACTTGAAATGCTGATCGCAAAAATGGGCTTACATAACTAACTTTTTTTAAAAATTTCTATTTTCTTTACCATATCATTCTTATCACTCAAGTAGTATTTTATATATAATTATTTACAGTAAATGTACTTCATGGATGCCATTCGTGATGTACAGTTGAACATTTTATTTTATTCTTTTATTTTTATTTTTATTTATTTATTTTTATCGAGATATGTCAAGCAGGGGGAGTGTTGAAATTATTAGCTTATTATATCTCTCCCATCAACGATCAATCATTACATCACTCAATCGTAGCTTAGATGATCTTTGTTTTGTATCGACCAATTATAATTTAGCATTAATAAATACATGCATATTGGCTTCATAAGCCAGTATGCTCTTTTACTCCAAAACACACATTCGAAGATCAAATTTTAACAGGTGGGGCACAGCAATGAATGCGATATTATGCTATGATCTAGTGATTTGGTTGACAAAGAGAGAAATTAAAGAAGATATAGAGGATTGGACGAAGAACATTTTATTAACCACCAGTAGACAGTATGAAATTCAGAATAATTTATTATACCATAAAAAGAAAGGATATATTATTCCAGTAATTTAGAAGAAAGATGTATTAAACATTTTATCATTAGTATACAATCATCTATTATCTAGACATGTAGGCCAGGACAATACTTTATACTAACTAAGGAATTCAGCATAGTAGCCCGGAATGCAAGATGACATAACCAACTTTGTACAAAATTATGACATATGCTAAAAATGAGCAAGAGCGAAAGACATGCCCTGAGCTGCTTCTGCAACCATCAAGGCTGAGCCATTTTTATACATTGGAATAGACGTCATAAGACCCATGCTAGTAATATTAATAGAAAAAAGATATATCATTTTAGCAGTGGATTTCTTTATAAAATATCTGGAGGTGATAGCAGTTGAAGATGCAGATATGCAGATGGTAGCCAAGTTCCTGCATACTGACATTATTTGCCAACACGGAGTACCAAAGGAAATAACTAGCGACTGAGGTATGGAGTTTCTGAACAAACTAATCAGAGAACTCGAGCAAACTTACTATATCAAGCATATCCAAATGACATCCTACCACCCACAAGAAAATGATCAAACTAAATGCACCAACTAGATGGTTAAGAATATTTTGGCAAAGATTATTAATTAAGAAGCATCATAGGATCATTATCTCGATAGCACTCTTTTTGTAGTTCAAACCATTCAACAGGCTTCAACAAAGTTCAGCCCCTTTAAGCTTGTGTATGGGAGGCTGCCAAACCAAGAATTCCATTATCTTAAAAAAGATAATAGAATATATAATGATTGTTTATAGGCTTACATTGCATAAGATATCAGCAGATTACAATTAATCCAAAAGAAGGCATCTATGTTCATTAACAAAGCACAGGAGAGACAATGAGTAAACCAAAACAGAAAGGCGAATGCAACCCCCTTGCATATCAGAGATCAAGTTCTCGTATACCGAAACATTATAGAATCATTATAGTTGGCTAAATTATAACCGAAGTGGAAAGAACTATACTACATATAAGCTATAAAAGAAAGTATAATTTGGCTTAGAAGACTCAATGGTTCCATCCTCCCTACCCCGGTCCACCAAAGCAAGGTCAAGATCTATTATGCTAAACAAATGTAGCCTAAAGAAGGATGTGGAAAAAGCAATGAAGGAAGCACTGATGAAGGGATTCGAGACCATTGACTGGATACCCCTTGACCAAGAGGAAGACCCCAAATAGCTCCTTCTACTAAGCCAGCAATACCATGAGTAGTTGTGTCATCAAAATTGTACAACCGATGCTATGATCCAGTTCCATCAAGGACAAGCTTGAAGCCTGCATCGCAAAAATAGAAAACAAGAAATGGTACTGTCCAAATTTGTGAAAGATATGGTTGACAAGATCTATGTACTTTTCCTGGGCTACAAATGGCTTCTTTCAAGATTCTATAGAAGAACTGTTGATATTTCTAAATTGACTCTTACTGAAATTGCTTAAATCCATCAAGCTATAGAAGAAGAAATTGCCCTTTTGCCTTTTAGTCTTAAGGATGAGATATTCCTAGTTGAGCCCCCAGATGTGACGGCCAACCTCCAAACTATCTGATTTTCACGAATTTTGTACTATACTTGATTTAGGAGTTACTATAACATTCTGTCCCCTTTCATTTTTAGTTATTGATAACTTTTATTTCTGCTTGATGACTTTTATTTCTGCTTGATGACTTTTATTTCTACTTGATGACTTTTATTTCTACTTGACAACTTTTATTTCTGCAAAATACCACCACCAGAGGCATTATATATTCTTTGCAATGATTAGATTGTATTTTTATAGCGAAGTCTTTATTAGTTGTTCTTTAGTCTTTCAATTTGTATAAATACCCCCTCTATTTCTATCTAAATAAATCAGTTTGCACAGAGTCTTGGAATATCTCAATATCAGTTATAGTAAAGCCTGAAGAG
>RBNK01000436.1:0-26030 GCA_003990785.1 Endogone sp. FLAS-F59071 | reverse complement strand
TGCTCAAATCCGTCAGGCCATCGAAAATGAAATTACTATGCTTTTATCAAGTCTCGAGGACGAGACATTCCCAGTTGAGCCCCCAGATGTGACGGCCGACCCCCGACTTGACTGATTTTCACGAATTCTGTACTACGCTTGATTTAGGAGTTACCGTAACATCCTGTACCCTTCTATTTTTGGTTAGTGTCGTTTTTAGCGAGCAATCTCGCCACCAGCGACAAACCTAGTTTTTAGCGACCGATCTCATTTTTATCGATGCAATATTATTCGCAGTTATCGAGTCATACTTGTAGTGAAGTCTTCATTATTCTGTCCATTCAGTTCTATCAATTTTGTATAAATACTCCCTTTATTTCTATCCGAATAAATCAGTTTGCACAGAGTCTTGGAATATCTCAATATCAGTCGTAGTAAAGCCTGAAGAGCACAGCACGAAGCTGTAGTAAGGATACGCAAAGGGAGATATCGCGTCTGACACTCTGAGCATTCTCACTTGGTACATACGAACGAACAAACGAACGAACGACCAGTTATTGGTACATTTGTCACAATATAAGTATGAGATTACTTCTACAGAAATATCATTTACTAAATTAATAATATATCCTAAATATAATAGCATATTATTAGTATTAAAGTTATATTTAAGAATATAACAAAGATTTTTAATTTCTCTTCTTATAGCTATTATTATTAATATATTGTCAGTTGTAATAGCAAAGAGTAATTTAAGAATATCATAGTCCTTTAAAATATTAATAAATATAAAGGCTAGATTTTTTACTATATATTTACCAATAATATGTTTAAAAGCAATAATTAGCTTTTTATGCTTCTAGTCTTTGTTAATCTAATGTACTATAATATCTTTAAATAAAATATATATTAGTATAGAATATCTAATATATATTATAAAATTTATAAAATATAATTAATTATATATAATATAAAATATCTAAATATTTTTAAATTATACTTATATATATATATCCTTTATAGGGCTAGTCCAAACATCAGTAGTATAGTAAAGAGTTGGCTCAGCCTGCAATACTGTTTTAATAATTTCTTTCTGATTAATAAAGGAGTTTATTATATAATTCTTAAAGAAATCAGCTTTAGGAAGAGTAATATCTATAGTATTTAAAGCTTGTTAAGCTATATAAAGTAACTTCTAAAAGTGTGATAATTTAATAAATATAAATAATAATTGACTATTAAGAATTAAATATTCAAGAGTATCCTGAAATTGGTGTAAGCTGAAATTAGATAGTTCAGAATATAGATGTTTAAGAGTTATACATAGTATTATATTCTAAAGATGTTGAATTTTTTTAAGTCTATAATTTTTTTTTCAGATAATTAGCTAGACTAATAATACTGCTAGCTGATAAAGCAACCTTTCTTTTAGTACAGTTATCTACTTTATATTTATATAAACTATTACTATAATTATTTTTAGAAAACCAAGTCTAAACCCAGCTCTCTTAACTTGTTTTTATCTTTTTAGTAATAGTAGAAGAGCTTCTAGCAGAATTTAAAGATATACTATCAACTTGAAATAAAACACTAGCTTGAGATAATAAGATATAAGCTTCAGATATATATAATACTAGTATAAGGTGATACTTGAGATATAGTATTGGTATAAGCTAATAAAGTACTATTTGAAAGTATATCTTGATCAGTCTGAGTATTCTATAAATATAAAATATAGATAGAATTTTATTAATTATAAGCAGATTATATAAGATAAATTAGTTTTATAAAATAAGTAAGTTGTAAAAGATAAATAGATTATATAAAGTAAGTAGATTATATAAGATAAATAGATTATAACTATATCTAGTTCAAAATATACTAATCAAATTAATACTAGAAGTAGCTTCAGAAAGAGGTTACTCAATTACAGCTTTGCATTTTCTAGAGTGAGTTTTTTATTATATTTTAATATGAAAAGATATAAAGATATATGAAGGAATAGGAACAAATGAGTTTTAGTAAAAGATATATAAAGGAATAAGTAAAAAAGTATCTAAAAGAATAGGTAAAAATATGTATAAATAAGTAAAAAAAGTATATAAAAGAATAAGTATGTAAAGAAAAGAGTAAAAAGGAGTAAAAATAATTAAGATTGAATCAAATTGAACTAAGATCATCACAAAAAGATCAGAATCAATTTTCTTAAAATTGATTTTGATCTTTTTATAACAATCTTAGTTTGATTTACAATTTAAATTGATTCCTAGGAACCCTAGCTGAAACTTATAAAGGAAGACAGAAGCAAGACTTCTAAAAGTGGCTCAAATACTCCATTTTGAAAATTGGATTAAAGAATAAAACAATCTACCAGATGGTAGATTCTGGATCTATTAGATAGTAAAGAAGAAGAAACATTAGTAACTTAAACAAAACTTCTCTATTAATGATTTATTAATTTTCTAATCTCTCTCTTACCTTACATCAAAGAAGTACTCATTGACATCTATCTCAAGGTCAACCTAAAAGCCTTTATTAATAGCCTTGACTCTAAGGATTCTCTATTTGACTACTTCAATTAGCTATCCAAGGATGAAATTATAGAAAAAAAATGCCCAATTATTATTGAAGGAGCCTAGACTTATACCCTATTAATTGGAAAAGATTATTTCAACTTAGAAACTTGAATCAATACATATATCAAGCACAATAGAAGAAGATATAAATTTCTCAATACTATTTACATTCTCTAGCTATACATTAGTAGAATTTGTCATCAAGTTCCTGGAGGACATCAATATCTTTGTTACTGTCAGAAATATGAATAACATCCAAAAATGCTTTGTACTGGCAGTAGTACTCAAAAGACCCACTAAAGTAGCCTATGAAGCTAAGAGAACCCACCTGACTGATCCTTTTACAGGAGATACAGATGTAGAAGACAATGCACTGGTGTGCTAGACCTCCATCCAAGATTGGCTACTGGCAATCTACTATACAGCAGAAGCAAGGCAGACACTCAAAGATCAGCTTAGAGCATTGTATCAAGAAATCAATGAACTGCCAAACAATTTCTTTATCTGAATATACTAGATATGCAAATCCAGTCAAGGAGCAGATCATTGAACAAACCTTTTTGAAAGGACTTCATCAAGAGTGGGTCAACACATTGTTGAGGTCTTTCAACATGAGCAGTTGCTGAATGAGATTAGGGAGCAGTGCAACAAAATGACTTTTGTGGGAAAGGTATGTTTTCATGATTATTTGAGTGTGCACAAAATAGCCTTCTAACAAATTAATCTCGCTGTTAAACGCAGTGGCAACTTTATGAGCCCACGACAATTTCTGTTCGTCGTACATCACATCGTAGATGACCTTTTGAACAAGGTGGTGGATTGTCAGCTGATTCGTTGAGTCCTCCTCCCTCGTTGTTAGAGTTACAAATGAAGATCTATCAAGCAGAGCAACGGCTTTTCTAATCGCCTCACAGGACTGCTCGTTGTCCATTTCGCTTGATGTAAGCTTAAGAGCAGAGTATTGTTGTTGGAAAATACGCTCGGAAATGTTTTCTAGATAAAGGAAAGTGAAGGTTTTGAGGAGCTGCACTGCAATGGGATTTAAAGCTTGGATTCGTTCAATGGTGTACTTGTATCTGTCTTCGTCATTGCTGAGCTTGAGCAATTTATGTCTCTTCTTGGATTTGAGCATTCTTAGGTATTCCTCAAAGGAAATCAGTGTGTTATCGAGATAAGTGTGTGCGAGGTTGATGTCGAGCAGCATATAATCAAGTTCGGTGATGATTTTTTGAGCACAATGGAATGTTGTACTTGTGCGGTCGATCAAATCCATTGACTGAACACCATATAGCCTAAGAATTGCTTCCTGTTCTTGCGTGATATCGACATGCATAATGGTCGCTTTGGTCTGGGGGATGCTCATGTGAGCAGTAAGACCTCTAATGTGCAGTAAAGCTTAAATACTTTTGTCGTTGTCACAAGAAAAATTTTCACGAGAAGGTGCGAGATTTTCTACTGTGACAAATATTCGAGTGAATATAGAAAATAAAAGGATACTTGAACATATTACAAATTTAATCGTGTACCAATCAATATTTTGATGAATGGAATAAGAAAAAAAAAAAAAAAAAAAAAAAAAAAAAAAAAAGGATATTATTAATAACACAAACGTGAAAAGAGTGTCCGAAGGACAATCAATAGTTATAACAAAGCTTAATGTAACTATACCATGTTCGTTAGCATGTAGTGTACACTCAATAGTAGAATTAATTTTTATTTTGATTAATGAGAGTCAAAAAAATCCATTTGCGAATGAGATGAGAAATGACAAATATTAAGTCAATGGCTAAAATGTACATGCATTATGATATATAAACGTGTAAACTTTTGTAAAGATCAAAAAGCAGAAGCAAAAAACGAGAGGTAATTACTATTGCGTCCAAATCCACTACGGCATTCTATCCAAATCCACGCACCCTGGCTCATCCCTCATGAATAACCCAATCCATATACATTATAGTAACCATGCGAACTCATGCAACCTCCAAGCTCAAGCTCAACTGAGACGACGCAGGCGATCCACTTCTTTTTTCCTCTGAGATCTGAACGTCAAAGCCCTGGCTTGCTGGAGGCACGTCGAACCCGGCGGCACTCATCTGATGCTTAAGTAGGTTGAGCTCGCGTTCAAGTTGCCTATGATGAGATTAAGGATGAGAATAATTGTTAAACACTGTCATCAATTCTTGTACAAGAGCAACAGAATACGAAAGAAGTGGAAGGAATCAACATCAGAATCACATACCCTGCTTTCTGCTGCCACATGTTCCGCTCCCTGACAGCGTGCTTTAACCGTCGCCTGAGCTGCATCTCGGGTGACGGAGCTGCCGGGCGGTCACTTGGCGGTTCGTTTTCCTGTTGCGCTAGCTGCTCACCGTCCAGGATGGCTTCAAGTTCTTCGTTGAATGTCTGCATGGAAATAAATCGGTAAATCTTAGGGATAGATAAAAAAAAAAAAAAAAAAAAAAAAGGAATCACTTGCAATAGGCGGAAATATTGATTCTAACCTCATAAAGTATCTTAATTTCATCTGACGCATCTTGATACGCATGACGGAAGAACCATTCTGTTTTTTCGCTCTGTTTTTGTACAAGAGTAAATGATACCATGATAGTTGTTATTTCTCTGCACGGAATAAACCAATTCCCCTTCTCAACCAAATAATCACTCACCTCCTGCAGTCTTGTCTCGAGCACCTCAAACTCCTCAGTCAGCGTCTCATAGTTCCTCGTCAGGCCCATCCACTTATCATCAAACTCATTCTGCATCCGGTCCATCGTGGCTGTCAGCTTGTCGAGCAGGTCGAGCCCGTTAGTCGAAAACCGCGAGAGCATGGCGCTGGCAATGTGGGAATCGTCTTCAAAGCTCGAACGTCGGTGGATGGAAGGCGCAGGTGAACCCCCCGAAGAGTGGTTGGGGATATGCTGAATCATCTGTTCCACCTTTTGGTCGAGTTCCTCAAAGTCATCTTTTTGGCGCCAACTCTAGAGAGATAATGCATATTTGAAAGAGGGATGGATGTAGGTGACAGCTCTTTCCAATCTCATACAGAGCCGCAACCAAATAGTAAAACAAATAAATCACACCTTCTCCATATCAGATTCTTCCAAGCTCACCGTGCTCAGTGTAGACGAGTTCCGACTGCTCGTGCTGCGAAGGGACGAGTTCGTGCTAGACCTATTGAGACCTGAGTTACCCACAAATATGCCGCCGCCGTTAGTGGCCCCGCCGAAACCGAACGGGAAGCTGCCGCTGTTGGGCCTGGACCGCGGGGTAGTGGTACCAGGCGTGGGGCTGTTGGTGCGCGAGGCTGGAGCTGGGCCAAGCCGGACCTTGTGCTCGATCTCGCGGGTAAGCGCGGTTTTGAGGGCTGCGATTTGGGACTTGAGTGTATCAATCTCCTGCTTGTTGCGTTCGGACTGAAAGGTGAAGGGGGTGGTCGGAAATGTTTGACTGGTAAGATGAAGATTCAAGGTCGACTTTAAGAATGCGAGTGAAATGCGAGACTTACTGTTTCGGAGACGTCTTGCAACGTGCTGGAGCACGCCTCATGTATCTGTAAACTCATATGGTTAGTCCTGAAATGGAAAGTGGATTGCATAATAGCTACGGTCTAGAGCATAGTACACTCCTCATTTACTCAAACACTCACCACATCCGTCGACGATGGCACTACAGGACTTTCCGACAGTGACCTCTCCTGCAGCTTTCCAATCCCATTTGGGGATCCGTTCCCGAGACCCTTGAGCATTTGCATTACCTTGCCCGACACGCGCCTCGTTGTCACGGGACCAGTCTCCTCCGTTACTGTCTTTTCGGACATTTCGTCGTCCACCTCACTCATAGGCGTCGAGCTCCCACCACTACCACCGCTATCATGCGTTGACGTTGACTCGCTGCTTATCCATGTACGCGTCGTGCTATTGGTAGCGGTAGAGGGGGATCGATTAAGCGGGTAGTCGGCGCCGACGGATTGGTCAAGGCCGTGCTTGTTGACGTGGACGCCGCTGCCGTGCGGGGTGGTACCAGGGGTGCTGTTGCCGTTCGCCGAGTTATGGTTCATCATGTTGAGGGACCCGGTTGAGCCGTTGCGCGGTGTGTTGGTGTTGTGTTCCATAAGCGGGAGCGGGAATGCAGGGTAGGGAGATCCGTGGGCATAAGGCGAGGCATTCGCGTACGGGGACGGGCTGGAGGGACCGTTGCCGCCGAATATTTTGGACAACGTGGGGATGGTGCGCGTCCGGGAGACGGAGCGCTGCTTGTCGTGCGCGCTGTGGCGGCGGTTCATTTTGTCGTTAAGACGGTCGTACTGAAACGCGTTCGTGCGGGTGATTCTCAGTTTGGAGTCACACGCGACGACTAAGGTAGAAGCAGGAAATATAAGTGAGAGATATTATTAGGAGGGTTACCATCACACAAGGCCAATTTCATCTACTTACTGTTGCTCCAGAATAAGCTCTCAAAGTCCTGCACCATTGGGCCGCTCGGCTGAAGCTCTCCCGACATACTATCCTTCCGGTCCCGTGTCTCAAGTTGCACCTTGCTCTTTATCGAGAACCTAAACCGTGCACGCAATCAATCAGCCCTCCATTCAATCTTGAATTCAAATCACTGAACCATACGCCCTCACGTGAGACCCACCTAAACCCAACCCCTTCAATCGCTTGTACAAGTGCAATGAGCCACGGCGCGCCGGGGACCTTCACCATGTGATTTTCTATGTGATCAGGGGCGTCCTCTTCGACATAGATAACAGCAATGTCGTTCTAGTATGGTGGGTGGGTGCAGTGAGATGATAGGGCCGGTTGCGAATGAATGGAATGGAATTCTATAAGTGATGCTACAAACCTTCATCCTAGGCTCAGTACGGTAGTAGCTCTCAAACTCATATAGATTACTGTACATGTCGATCCCATTCCAATGGCGGTGGTACGTTACATATGTTTCCTCTACAATCAATCAATCAATCAATAAAATTAGACATCTCATTTCCAACATCCCTTTCTCGTAACCACGCTCGTCATTTATAATACCCACCACTCCTCTTCGCTAATGCCTTGGACCGGAATACTTGTGCAAGGAATTCGTCCCTCTGTTCTAAGTACGCATGCGCGTTGAGCTGTACGGCGGCGGGAGACACGTTGGCGGCCGATGTGGTCTCATCTGTGGGCGGGGCGATGACGTAGAGTCGCACAGGCTGCTCCTGGAAGTAGGTACCGAGGACGCCGCGGATTGGAGCGGTCGGTGAGGGCGGCTCCGGGTTCGAAACGGCGGAGCCGCGAATGAGGAAAGATGAGGTGTGACCTTTTTTGAAATACAGGTTAGCCTGAGTGAGGTAAGGGCAAAGAGTGGACGGTCACAATATATATATATATATCAAACTCTCCAACTCACCCACACACCCCTCAAAAACCTCGAGCTCCTCGATCCCAATCCACCCTTTGAATTTCATTTTACTCTCCGGGCGCCTCTGCAGGGCGGCGCCACCTCTCCTGGCAAACAAGGTGTCGAAGGGTGAAGGAGAAGAAATGCCAGATTCTGGGTCGTTAAGACCACAGCACTCAAGCCCGTTGGCAGTGTATGTAGGGCGGGCAGCAACCATGAGTAGATCGGTGAAGAGAAAGAGTGACACAGGCCGGAGGGGCTTGCGGGTCAGGAGATCCAGCTCCGTCGCGTCTATGTGCCGGACCAGGTGGTGGTTCTGGTTGATGATGGAAGCCTGTGAAAGAAAGGAGAAGGGAGTCGGATTAGGGATACTTATAATACCCAGTACGCTTTTAGAATCGGTCCGGTCGACGTACCGGACAACTTTGTATCAACCTATGCATATTGAACAAAATGTTTGCACTCTTGGTGTTGTAGTCGTCCGCCATGGTCGCAATCTCTTGTGCCTTGGTCAGCGCCATTGCGAGCCCCTGAAAATCCGGATGGTCGTTCGGTGTGAGCCGCAAGATCTCTATGCAAAATAAAGTCAATAAAATTAAGTATTCTGAACATGGCCGAAACGAAAGAAATACATTCATAGCATACTCACGTTCAAGCAGCATGGTATATCGCCCAATCCGTTGTCCTGGCTGGACGAGCAGGTCCTGGATGGTTTGGCGGCGGGCATCCGGATGGTCTTTAGCTTTCTACAGGTTACCATCGAAGATTAGAATCAGGGTCAGTTAAACAACAACAAAAAAAAAAAAAAAAAAAAAAAAAAAAAAATACGATTCCATAGTGGATACGAACCCCCAGATAGTTGCGATACGTCCAATTCGCTTTCTGCTCGCGCATGCTGGTTGCTTGCGACTCCTCTGCGCCGAGTAAAAACTTGCTGTAGCACTCGAAGTTGACCATCTGTCCCGGATAAAAACAGAATGTATTAGTTCAATAATTAATCGTAACGCAAATGCTCATTTTTTTAAAAATAAAATACAATCAGCTTCCAATCAGCATTATACTTATACATACATTCTTGGCACACACATCGCCAAAACATCTTTCGGATCCCTCGGCGACAACTTCCCTGAGATCAGCGAGGAACGTGCGGTTGGCGGCAAGCAGCTCTTCGATGTTAATGAATATCTTCTTGACAGTGTAATTGTCGATGATGGCCTGGCTTTTTTCACGTGCAAAAACGCGCAACGGTTTTGCAAAGATCTAATAGGAGTGTAGGATGGATGGAAATGTTTTGTGTTAGTTAGTGATAAAATAATATATATATATCAAATAATACAAAGTCAGTATACATACGTCGACTAAGACCCCAATATTATTCACATAGCTTTCCTCGGTATCGGTGAATTCTCTCACGAGGTGCGCCCTTCGCTCGTCATCCTGTTGGGACCAAAAAAACTTAGTATTTTACGCCCACAGCGCCCACCGTAATGACGACAAGTTGAAACCGTCCAAATTCATATTCCCCGATGGTCTAACCCTCTCGGGAAACGCACCTGTGTGAACTCGCGTGCGTTGAATGCGGCGGAGGTGGGTTCGACGATTCGATTCTTGCCGAGGCGGTCATGAAGGTGGGCGTCCGGAAGGAGAGACGTCGATCCAATAATATTTATAAACTGCTGGTAGAGAAGCTGTTGCTCTGGTGGATGTAGCGTGGATGGTAAGATAATGTGTGTTTGTATGAGAAGAAGGAGAAGGATGAAAGAGAAAAGACGTACCTGGGGATCTATCTTCGTGGCTGTTATTTACTATGATATCTATGTGCTCGAACTGGTGTGTACGAGTTTTGGAAAGCAAGTGAATTCGGTCGAGAAGAAGAGTGCACAATCTAAGTTCAGGTCGATGTTCACATCATCTCCTTTGGGAAGATGGGCTCATGGAGCGGGGCCATTAACGAGCGCACACACCTGTGGTCTGCCCACGTTCGCCAGCAGTGCCTTGAAGTTCTCTCTATCGTCCTGATGCAGTGGTAGTGCCGGGTCGCGAGTGGGACAAGTCTGTACGAGCTTCCAGCTGTGTATGTAGCCTTGTTCGGTGAGACGCTGCTCGAGCGCCTGTTATGCGAATCTGATTAAAATATAAGACACATTGGGGACGACGTATTTTCGAAGAACGGTCACGGTACCTTCACTAGCGCCATAGCGGTTGTGGCCATGACACACCCTGTCTATTCTGGCTTGGGGGGAAGGTAGAGGGAAAGGGAGGAAACTGCTGTGTGGGTGATAATAGCGACCAAAACACCGTCTGTTTACGACAAGCAGGCAAACAGGACGTGTGTATGTCGATCCGCAGTCCCCAAGGACGATTATTATTATAACGCGGCCCATCGCACAAGAATGCGCTCTCCGTGTCATTGTTGACGGGGCCGCCAGAAAGGCTAAACCCATTATAAAATTATAAAAAAAAAAAAAAAAAAAACTTACTTGGTCAACCAAGTCACCAGGCAAAAGCAGGCTTCTGCTTTGGGGCACCCGAGTTCGCACAATGGCCAGTGTGTCCTGTCATCAGGTACACCATAATGACGTGTTTGTGGCTCCGTCACCTTTGTTGGTGGTAACGGTTTTTCCTTTTGGGGCCATCGCAATTACTTTGCGGCTGATGGAGAAAGGGTCCCTGGTTATATTATGGCGTTGTCCTGTAGATAGATAGCTCCTTGGCCATTTGTTTCATGTTGGCTTTTACTTCCGTTATACCGAACAAACAAAAGCCACAATTGTGAGTTAGTTTTGGCACAGATTTGGGGGCCTATTACTCGGTGGATTTCCCGTATCAAGAGGTCAAGAGGATCAAACCAACCTTAATCGGTCTTCTGCAGAATGTATATATCTATGGTGAAATTGCTAATCAGATTATCCCATCGCAATTTCCCAGGGAACCTTTAAAGGGAATCAAGTAGAAAAACGCGCTTCACCGAATGGGAATTTTCTGATCAACGTATACACCTTCTCCGTTCGCATAAAAAAAATGGGCGTTGCTGACGTCCATGGCTTGGCCGCCATCGCATAGATGGCGAGGAAAGATGGGCGAACATACGCTTCCAGGAAAGGCCACTTGGCATTTGCCATTGCAAACCCGACCGCTATCGTTGAGGTCATGCATGCGGCTGTTTATGAAGAGGATTTTGCCCGATTTCCGTTCGGAAATATTAATAGAGTATAGTAGATCTTGTAGCCCGTTCTGGCACCACCCACAGCCATGCGGACGTGCAAGCCCGAAAACAGAAAGGTACCCTGTGATTCGGAAAGTGAAACGCGCAGCGTGGCAATAGAAGGTTTGACGTCAGACGACGACCGACTACTGGTCATGCATCACTCCCACCCCCAGACGTTGGCAGGCAATACAAGCTACGTCGAGCTATGTTCACAAATAGATTCCGTGTGTGATCATTGATTAATCATGAATTTACTAAAAATGACTCTGCGAAAGTTATCGACGAGTTTTTGTCTTCGATAACATGTCTACTCTCTCATTATATTCCGTCAATTGCTACGTTTTCGAGTGATTCTATGGTACGGAAGAGCATAAAGTAAACCATGCAGAAGCTCGGTGTTTGAAACGCTTTCGTTGTTCATGGCGTAACATTCTTTTATGGTATACAACATGGTAAATAAAGTATTGAGGCCTATTCTATGACGCCGCTCATACATAGATTTGCTAACGGAAAAAATAAATAAACCTTGCTATCGCAGTGAGGAGACGGAGCGATATAAAAAGTATTGCTTTTGTTACAAGGTACGATAGGTAAACACGAACCTCAAACATAAGCAGCCGACTGCGCTTATGATGGCGGAAATACGTTCAACACCTTGAGTGATACTATAAATGTTTGCAGTAAAAGTTTCCTTTTTAATTGCGTAAACGCCATGGAAAATCGGATGTCGAAATGAAGACCGCATGACCACATGGGTAAAGAAAAGAAGAAAAAAAAAAAAAAAAAGAAAAATCTCGGCAAAGTGGTAAAATCTCGGCAAAGTGGTAAAATGCCAGCATGAAGATACAATTGATAGATCATGCGAGCAAAGTACAATTTTTAAAGCTATGGAACAGCGGCCATGATGGCGATCTGATCGATCACATCGCACATATTAGACATGAATGCAAGAACTTTGTAATGTTTTTTTTTTATTTTTATTATTGAATATAATTATATACCAGTTCTGGCGAGAGAACTGATGCATTATTGCAGTGAAACGTCACACTCGATAGGATTGATATTTCACACAACCGCGACGTCACGCGCGAATTGATATGTTTCTTTTTTGTATTGTAGAGAGGGCTTTTCTTCTTCTTATGGGCCAATCCCACAAAGCCTTCAGCAACACCCAGAGCCTAAAGGATGGGGGACGTCAAGTCCCTGGTCTCATTCATTCAAGAGATTACCCTCGACGACGATGTACGCGCCATCTCCCCCGTCCCCCGCCGCTCCCTTGACTTTTCCGAGCTCGCCGTTGCCCTCCTCTCGCCCATCAAGGCTCAGGCCCCGCCCCTCCCCGTCGGCACCTCCTCCGACGAACCACCCACTCCGACCTACGACAACAATTATTTCACTGATGTCTTGCCGTACATGTTTACGAACCGGAAACGCCTGTCGACCATCGCCGAGGAGACAGAGGTTGGCTCGAGCATGCAGTCGAGACGGGAGTCGCGCCCGCTCACAAACATGCACCTCCGCGGCTCGGCCCCAGGTGCGCTGCAGGCGACGCCGGTCACGCCTGCGATAGTGCAGGCGAAGCGGGATCAGTCCAACGTGTCCAAGGAGATGGAATTCAGAGATCTCACTGTTCCTGGTGACCTCTCCCGGCGCCGCCACCCAAAACGCGATGAACCACTTACCTCATCCCCGCATTCCTCTGCTGGATCTGGCTCCGTCCTCGGCTCAATCATGGACCACCCACTCCTGACCCCGAGCTCACCCAACAAGGACGATTCACTCTCCAACATCTCTGCTCCACATTCAGATCGTTCTATTCTCGGCGCGCTCATGGACCAGATCGCAGAGACGCCTAGCCAGGCGGCTGCCAGGATCGCCGCCAGGGGCACCGGGCTGTTTGATGGCACACCCGTTGCGATACCAGATCCGGCGAAATACGACGATGAGTACGCTGTCACGCCAATGCGGAACCCGTTTAGGAGCCGTAAGGCACTATTCGGCTATGACGAAACGAGAGGCGAGGGAGGCGGGATACCATCGCCGGGAACGTATTTTGCAGTCGGATCTGGACCGCTTGGGGATCTGGAGGGTAAGGCTACACCTTCACGACGGGTGAGTTTTTATTTATTTAATAAATTTGTTGAATATCTAGTATGATAACTCCTATTGTATCCTGCTCATTCACACGCCAATACCACTACCACTCCAAACAGCCCAACTTCTCCATTTCCAATGTACAATCGCCACAGTACCAACGCCCGCCTACCCCGATCGCTCGCCATCACCATGGTCACACCACATCGGCCACAAACGCTCTTTCGCCAGGTCGGTTCTTCACAGCTAGGAATGCGCCGCTGAATGAAGTGTTCCCAGGCAGTGGTGAGACAAGGCAGAAGGTACATATTGATGGAGAGCCTTGCTTTTTTTTATTTTTATTTTTTATTTTTTTATAAAGGATGAGACAACTGGTTTGCTTTTGTATCTGGTTCTTTTACCTACCGAGTCCGTGCCTGACGCTCTACAACTATCGTCAGGCTCCACGCCGCCGCTTGTCCTTCTCACCGTCCGTCATCTCCATCCCGCCTTCGCCCGGGGCCTACTTCGCGGCTCACAATGCGGCCCTCGACGAAATATTTGGTGTTTCATCGTCTCCGTCCGTTGCACTGGTTAGTTGCAGAGGTTTAGATGGAGTAGAAAGATTGGAGTGGATTGCTAAATAGTGTCATCTTTCCCTCTCCCAATTTTGACAGTCATCTCCGCGGAAGGACAGGCTGGAATTCATTGGCTTGTCTTCATCGAAAGAGGATGAGATTGAGAATTATATACCAGTGAAGCCTAAAAAGGTAAATTATTTTATGCTTTTTTTTTTTTTTTTTTTAAGTGTGAGAGAAAGAGTGTGTGTACGTATTTGTATTTGTATTTGTATGCAGTGTTTGTCTCTACGAATTTGCTCGTCCGGTTGTAAGTGGAATGGGTTTTAACGTTACGCACGGGCTGCACATTAGGGTGGCCTCTCAGAGGCTTCGCCCTTCGTTGCGAATGATCGCCCAATACCGATTGAGACACGTCGTCATCGCATCAGACCTGCTATCGAGGCGAAACAGCTTCCCGCCACGGTGACCGAAGTCTCACCGGATGGGGGAGTCGATCGTAAAGTGAGTGCGAGTCGTGCTAGGTGAATGCCTCTACCTGATTCATGCTGATAGTTTTCCTAATCAAACTGTGTTGCTTGCAATAGCAATCCACTCATTCTGTAGCCCATCCGCCACACTCGCCATCCGACGATCCCACATCCGTCCGTCCATCCCGCCGCAACGGCCTCACCGCCCCGCCACGGGCCCAGTCCCTTCCTCCCACGTACAACCCACTCCCGCCTCCACCTACGCGTGACCACCGGCTCTCATCTAGATCATCACCTAAATTCGACCGACACAACTATTTTTACCCCCCTTTCGCCTCCGGCTCCCTTGCCTCCGGTTCCCTCACCTCCGCTTCTCTCTCCCACAACCCACTGGTTTCCATCACGCCTTCGCACATCACCCTCCTTTGCTCCCGCCTCGGCTCGGGTTGTGCCCGCCTCACCATTCGCAACGACGATTCGTCGCGCTTCCTGTTCTTTGAGCTTGCGTGGTCTGCGGATATGCTGGAGGTCGAGCCCCGTGAAGGCAGTGTCTCGCCAGGGGCTGCGGCCAGGATTGTGGTTCGGGTGATTCGGGAGGCAGGGGCAGGCGTGGAAAGGGCCATGGTGGCGGTAAACACAGGATGGGATCAGGGTGTGTGGAGAAGGAAGATGGTCGGGGTAGATGTCGTGGGGATTTTGGAGGACGAGGGCGGGGAACAGAAAAAGAGGAAAGAAAAGGAGAATAAGGAATGGGGGGATCCAAGCGAGTGGGTGGGAAGAGTGGGCAGCATGTCCAAGTTTGTGAAGAGCGTGGGGGAATGGAGGGAGGATTATGGAGTTGGGAAGGAGAGGGTCGGACTGAAGGTTAGGCAGAGGGTCACATTCGATGTTGAGGGACATTTTGCGCAGCATCGAGGACATCGGCATGCAGTGACTGTAGAAGAGAACGAGGACAATGAATGGGTGGATGGGGTCGAGAGCTACATGCTACCGAGGGCATCGTGCAGGTTTTGTAAGGTCGAGTGGGGGATTTAGGCAGGAGGTTTGATTGGTGTGAGCGGATTATATTGAATGTTTTGATTTGTGAGGTTGTAAAGGAGATTTTTTTGGGTCATGAAAAAATGTAAAATATGGTAATAATATAGATTTGTTTTCTTTATGATTTGGCCTGCCGAATCAGTTCATACAGTTACCTCGCGTTTTTTTTTTTTTTTTTTTTTTTTTTTCGTGTGTGTGTTAGATATCCTTCTCTTCCCCTCTTTTCATGAACAATTTTTAATACAAAAGTCAAATTATGTATATGAACCTCCTCTCCCTCTCAAAAAGAAAAAAGAAACTTTGATACAACATTGACTCCTGCGACCAGAGGCCTTCTAAACATGGCCCGTAGTGGACCCATACCTCGGTTTTAATTAATTAAATAGCCCGTCACCAATGGCACCATTGTTTAGCTGGCTCCCATAATAAATAAATAAATAGATAGATAAATGCATTGAGAGACATTAGTGTCCGTGAATACCACGAGGTGGGGAGCATAAATGGCACGGTAGTGGAGTGGATGTTAAAAAAAAAAAAAAACCCCTCTCTTTTGTAATTGTATATTCACTTTATCTAGTGTGCCTCGTATACTTGTCCTTATAGCCAAGCCATTTCTAGTTTCTTCCCCATTGTGATGACGAAAGTAGTGATTTATTTTGACTTATGTACAGCACAATCCAAGCTTTAGGAAAAGAAAAGAAAAGTTTTTCGTACGATAGAAGAAATGGGCAGAAGAAAATGGGGGAGGAGAGAAAAGGGAACTATCAATGGCAAATGAGCTTAAATCACTACATGAACGGCACAGGTACGAGAGAGCAAGTATATAACAGACACAAAAAATACCAACTAAATTGCATATCTGACACTATCCAATCCGTAAAATAGCTAATCAGGTTTATCTAAACAAACTAAATCATCATACTCTACTTGGAGAACATATCCCTGAAACCCGGTGGCACTCTCCACCCATGATCGTTCGCGACCCTGATAAACGCGTTCATCCCCTCATGAGCCGTGTAATCAGAGTTCCAGGCGTGCGGATCCAGCCTGGCGGGTCTGGGTTCTGTAGAACTGAGCGCCAGCTTGATCTGCAGTAGCACGGCGTCCATGCGGTAGATGGACGACCAACCGCGGTCCTTCGCGTTCCCAAGTGTGAGTAGATCTATGCAGATGGACCCACCGGCCGTAACGTGCCCACCACCACCGTGAAGGAACCGGAGCATGCGCGGACGGATGACGCGGATGTATGGTGGGACGTGCGGAAACTCGCCCGAGAAACGGACTTCAAGGTCAACAGATTTGACACCACGATCACGCATGTCCTTGGCCAGGGGGAGCTTCGGATCAAAGTCTTTCAGATGAACGACCCACTGGTAAACAGAACGGAGCTTGGAGGCGTCGACCTGGAAGCCCGCGTAAGACGAGGAATTAGACTGCTCCTTCATAATTACGCGAAGCTCGCGCCAGATGGCCTGCGTCGCTGACTTGGTTGCGTCCGTCGGGAGGGGGAGGAGCGAGGGATCGAAGCCGTCATCTATGGCGATATTAAAGTTGTTAGACGCCCTCAAACCTCAACTCACATAGAAAATCTAAAAGCTACTCACCATCCTCCTCGATCTCTTTCTCTTCGGGAATCTCAACTTTAACTGCTTCTCGGGAGCGCCGGGATGACGAGTGGTGGAACGGCATGGCCAGGGAAGTTGTAGGAGGAGTCTGGGTGGATGACTGGTCGGGAACTGTAACGGCTAAAGGATCGTTCGGGCCGGTGGCGCATGCTCGATTTTTGACTAGGTAAGGAGCCTTGCTGCGCACACATATATATATTTTTTAAAAATAGGATCATCCGAAAAAAAAATTAATTAATTAATACACATTAATTTATTATTGTTATTATTATTATCAATATTATTATTATTATTATTATTATTATTATTATTATTATTATTATTATTATTATTATTAAAAAAAAGAATTGCTCACCTTACAAATTTTCCTGGCCTATCAATCACCTCAGACATGTCTTGATTTTCTTGATTTTCGAGACGATGCAAAATTGTAGCTGCGGCAGTCTCCACAAAGTAGTTCTATCAAAGACGGATTTCGGCTTCATGTAGTTGTAATGGCAAAGTTAGGCAGCGACACATTGAAACGTTCCAAACTTGGTCAAATAACTCGTGGGCATTTTGAGCCGGTTGGAGATGTCGATCATAATATCTTAAATTGCCAGATATATAGAACGAATGACCGACTTTAGTCAGACTTTCGAAGATATTTCATGTGACAATTTTCAGCCAATGAGGATTAATAGCTAATCGCGTTAGTACACGTTAACCAAGAAAAAGCCACAGAGCCTTCTATTCCTCTTACAATTCCTCTTTCCTCTTTCTGACAACTCCTACCCATGAAGTTAACATTTCTCGCCGCCGCTGTCGCATGCCTGACTCTCATAGTCTCTCCCACTGAGGCCTTAAAGGAGCCCCCAAAGACTCTTCAAATCGGTGAGTTGAGGCCAATGGGATTCTAGTGTGAAAAAACTGTGCCTGATCGCTTAACCTTTTTTATTTGAATTGTATTCCATGGTCCAGGTGTAAAGAAACGTATTCCTGTTGAAGAATGCACTACATTGTCTCGGGATGGGTACGTCATCTCCGGACGCACCTTCCAATTATTGTCACCGCAAATTATTTGAACTTTTTTTCCCTAACGCAGCGCCACCCTCTCCATGCACTACACTGGCACCCTCTTTGAGACCGGCGAAAAATTTGACTCAAGCTTGGACAGGAATCAACCATTCGAGTTCAAGCTCGGTACGGGACAAGTGATCAAGGGTGAGCGATCAAATCTCATCCTGTCACATACTTTCTTTCGGATCGTAATGCTCATCAATACTTTTTTCCTTTTTATATCCCCCTTTTTTTTTTCCCCTTCTCTTCTCTTATATATTTTTTCTCTTTTTCTTTTTGTCATTGTCGTCATCGCTGCCGAAATGATAGGCTGGGATCAAGGTCTTAAGAAGTAGGTCGCGATAAAAGAATTTATTGATTTTAACATCCTTCTACCTACGAATCGTTTCTAATACTATCATAAATCATTTACTACATTTTCCTCCGCTCTATCAGAATGTGTGTCGGCGAGAAGCGCCGCCTTGTCATTCCACCAGACCTCGGTAAGCTTTCACAAACCCTTCGTATTTACTCTCCTTACTATTTCCTCATAAAGTGTTTTTTTTAACCGCGTGCCCTCACAACAGGCTACGGCGAACGCGGAGCTCCTCCCAAGATCCCGCCTGGTGCAACTTTGGTATTCGAGGTTGAGCTTCTGGACGTGAAAGGGGGCCCGGATCCCGTACAACCGGACACCAATGAGCAACGCACCGACAATTCCAGGCGCACGGGACCAATTTACGACAAAGAGAAGGCGATGGAGCTTTTGACGTAAGGTTTTTTTTTAACTTGAGCTAAACTTGTTTCTATCTTTGTTTATTTCATTTAGGAAAGGGGAAAAGGAGCGTTGTCCCCTTTCGTTTTATTCCCTTTTCTTGTTGACCTCCAGCCTATCGCTCATACAATCTATTCTCAAAATGACTTCATATTTTCGGACACAGTTCTCCGCTCTTCGTTGGCTCGACGGCCCTGATACTCGCTGCCTTTGCTATCGCATTCTACGCAGCATTCTCGGAAGACAAGGCGGCGAAGGCGAAATACGAAGCCCAAAAGGCTCAGAAGGATGAGAAGGAGGGGAAGAAGCCGAGGGCAAAGAAGGACGAGTAGTGTGGGGCATAGAAGAGCGGATGGAAGTGGACCGTGAGATGTTTGGCGGTTGTGTGGTCATTTGAGGTATAAAGAGTAAAGTCGGGATTACGTTAATTTGTGTGAATGAGTGTGTGTTGGATTAGCAGACGAGATAGGGCTATGTATTGTGTCTGTGAGCGTGCTTGCGGATGGTGACGCAAGTGGCCGTTGAATTGCAATGTTTCTTTTTTTTTTCGAAATAAATCAAGGGCAGGAAATTTTAATAGTAATGGGCAGATGCCAAATGTCGCTTAGGAAATTGATGCTCAAATATTCCATTTTCGCGCCGTAGACCAGTTACAAAAGATCAATGGGTAAGCATCTACAGTCGGCCAAGAAGCCCGAACTATAAATATTCGATGTTGAGGAAGAGGCTTGTATAAAGTTGAAAGGAGATCAAGTCACGGGAGATAAGCGACGATGGTTATCCAGTTCAACACTGGTATAGAATGGCGTCCACAAGTCTTTATTCTCTAGAACTGAATTTTAATTGTATCTTTGCCCTAGCCACCTAATTAACACGATTCACGTAAGTGAATTATTTGTAAATGTAATAAAATAAAATAAAATAAATCCGATTATATAACTCCCTATTTAACTTCTTTTCGATTCTCTTTATTCGTTCTCTACAATATCTAGAACTTCTAAAAAGAATAATAGTATTACCCTTTCCCAAAGCCACTTAGCTCTTTTTTTCTTTTTTTTTTTTTTCTTTTTTTTTTTTTTTTTTTTTTTTTTTTTTTTTTTTTTTTTTTTTTTTTTTTTTTTTTTTTTTCTTTTCTTTTTTTTCCAATCAATATTTCATCTCTGAGAATGCAATGACGAAGGTCTTAGTGACGTCACCCGTACTATATCAATCATGTGAGTAATGCTTACACTGGTTTTGGGACATAATTACCTTTCGTTGCATCTTCAACTATAGCCATGTCTGAAACCGCCGAGCTGGAAATAGGTACTGATCCGTAAACTTCCTTGCTTTTTAAGCCGTGAGCTAATACATTGATTATGTCTTTTTAATCGTAGAGGTCACTCACAAGGTTGAGATCAAAGAAGACACACGGAAGTCAAAGAAAGGGTAAGACTCTGCAACTACTCACCGTCTTGACATATCACAACCGAAACCCGGCTTAAACTTCATCTTTGTTCTTTTTTGTTATGACTAGTGATATTCTAAAAATGCACTACACCGGCACCCTTGCCTCCACCGGCACCAAATTTGACTCCAGCCTCGATAGAGGAACTCCTTTCGAGTTCAAACTCGGAGCCGGCGAAGTTATCAAGGTTAGTGCCCGAAAAAACGTTGCTCGACGTATCCTACAAACTCTTGTCCTTGTGCTAACCGAGGCCTTTCTGATATGAATCATGGTCAGGGCTGGGATCTTGGTCTGGTTGAGTGAGTTTGGAGCTTTCGTTCGATAATCTGCTTCTTGGTACAAAACCCTTTCAAAGCTAACCTGAATCACTTACTCATGGTAATACCAATAGCATGCCGGTTGGTGAAAAGCGTCGTATCGTCATTCCGCCGACCCTCGGTATATCCAATTTTTCTATATCCGTTCGTTATCTATACAAAGTCTTACGTCCTGATCTGGCTTCATCCTGCAGGCTACGGTTCCCGTGGCGCCGGCGGCGTGATACCCGGTGGTGCAACCCTCGTCTTCGAAGTTGAGCTACTGGAAATCGCGGATAAGAAGTCGAATCCGTTCTCGGGTTTCTTCTCCAATACACCCGCTCTACTTGCAGGCCTCATTGCCATGGTTTTCTACTTTTGGTTGATCAATCAGCCGTGGTATCATTAACTATAAACGATTTCACACCATCTGAGGCTAAAAGAAGAGAAAAATCGATTGTTGCATAGATCATAAAAAGAGTGGAGTTGACTAATCGATTGTTGCATAGATCATAAAAAGAGTGGAGTTGACTTTCATTTTACTTATGTCTATTTTGTGCCTCAAGTTTAAATATTCAAACGAGATGAATAAAACCAGTATAAAACGTACGGCCTTTGGCTGAAGCAATCTTTTATTTAATTTTTGAGAATGTGTCACTAAAGAATATCAATAGTGTTCTGCAAAATAGATGGGCCCTTGGAGGGTGTGCATTTAGAGAATTTAGCTAAGCACCCAAGCTCATTAATCAGAAAGTCTCTAATGGTTGGAAAAAACTTTATTGAATAAGGCTATAATGTTGTTAGAGTTGATATTTAGTTTTTACAGTAGTGATCTCTTAGCTTTTTAATATTTGGTTTTTATAATAATAGTTTCTATAGTAGTAATAATAGTTTTGTAGTGATGAGTTTCTATATAAATATCTATAGTGATTTCTATAGTAATGAGAGTTAGAGAGTTAATGTTTGGTTTTTTATAGTAATAGTCTTTCTTAACTTTTTAATTTTTAGTTTTTGTAATAGTAGTTTCTGTAGTAGTAGTTTTGATAATAATAGCTCTGTAGTAATAAATTTCTATAGCAATATCTCTATAGTGATATTAGTTATTTTTATTTTTTTAATTTTTTTTTTAGTAATAATAAGTTAGTTCATTTTTTGATATTTAGTTTCTATGATATCTTTATAACAATCTCTGCAGTGATAGTCTCTATAAGTCTTTATAGCAATAATGATTAGTTTCATTTTTTTGAGGGAGATATTTGATTTCTACAATATCTCTATAGTGATGTCTCTACAGTGATGGTCTCTATAACTCTCTATAATAATAATAATTGGTTTCTTTCTTTCTTTTCTTCTTTCTTTTTTTTTTTTTTTTTTTTTTTTTTAAAAAAAAAAAAATTTTTTTTTTTTTTTTTTTTTTTTTTTTTTTTTTTTTTTTTTTTTTTTTTTTAAAAAAAAAAAAAATATTTGGTTTCTGTAGCAATATCTCTGCAGTAATAGTCTCCACAAGTCTGTGGCAACAATGATTGGTTTCATTTATATATATTTAGTGATGATAGTTGGTTTCATTTTTTTTTTAATATTTGGCTTTATGATATCTTTATAGTAATATCTCTACAGTGATGGATGGTCTCTATGAGTCTCAATGGCAATGATGGTTGGTTTCGTTTTTTTTTTTTTTTTTTTTTTTTTTTTTTTTTTGCGTGACAGTGATAGTCTTCATGGTAAGTCTGTGGCAATGTTTATGGCAATGTCTGACTTGAGCAGAGGTCTCCGTGGCAATTTTTGGATGGTTTCCATGGTGATTTTTGGATGGTCTCCGTATGGTCTTAATTATGACTTCTTTCAGTTGCCCGGCGCTCTACAGCATCTGGGACAATCCACAACAATAACAATGAAAGGTCGTTGTAATAGTAACTGAAGTTAGTATACGTAAGAGAAACTCTTCATTCGGATAATTGGTATTTAAGAATTTTCATACTCATAGCCGCAGCAGGTCTCCAAGGCGAACAGCCTCGCTGATAATAAGGAATTCGGTATGTATCTTGATCCATACTATGCATTGTCAGTAATCTCAGTTTCAAGTTATCCCGTTCCAACTCTTCTCGCCATGTGGAAAATACCACATCACCAGTACTTGGGCGTGGACCAAACAGCACTATCATCAACTCAAAAGAGTTCCTCATCTCATGAATTCGAGGAACTTTATGTACACGATTGGAGGGTCTTATAACAACTGCACTGGAATGAGTATTTAACTATGTTAATGCATACAAGTTCGATCTGGCCGATTCGTTCACCGTGATCAAACCCTCTGGAGGGTTTTTATAAGCGCTACGCTGCCGACAATACTGACAGGCCAATACTGACAGGCCAACTTGTAAACACTTCCTCCTTGCTAATCTTCAACCTCCTTCTCCGTCTCCTTTTCCACCGCATGCAGCGGCGCCCTTCCATACGCGACGTGATAGTTCATATAACTTTTGGAAGTCGTGAAGTCCTGCTTGATATTCTTAAGCATTTGGTCTACCTGTTCTTCGCTCATGCCGACCGACGCCATAATGAATGACTTGAGGCCGTATAAACCCATCATCACATCCTCGCCCATCGCTTGGCCCAACGGGCCTCCCCAAAGCAGCGGAACCGAGACATACATCGTCTTTATATCTTCCAACTTGTATTGGTGCAGCCAAGAACCAAGCCGGTGTGCGATACCAGGGTCGAGGTTGCGCGCTTTCGTGGCTTTAAGAGCTGTGATAGTGATAGTACGTGAATTCAGCCAATAAAAGCAATGATTAATGATAAATGCTTGCACCTTCCATTTAACTTCTTTGGGATTATTTTTTTTTTTTTTATTTTCTTTTATTTAACTTGAGATGAAATTGTCGGGCTTAACCTGCTTTCTCCTCCCCGTTTTTAGCTTTCAGATTATATTCATTTTCTTTCCAGCTTCATTTATTATTTTATTTTATTTTTAGTTAGCCCCTCTTTCTTCAATTATCTTCATTACTTTTCTCTTCCCCTCCTCTTCAAGAAACAAAAGAATGATACGTACTTCTACCAAAGAACTCCGACGTCGCGGTTCCTGTCGAGTGTGGTACAACATCGCATTCAACAAGTTGAATCCATCCGCCTGGCTTTAAAACGCGCAGGATTTCTTTCATTACTGTGGCCCATTGTTCTTTCGTAAACTATCCCAAGTGAAACATGAGATAAAAATTAGTTTTGTACGGTTTATGCAAAAGACTGACGAGCTGCAGGTCAAAACAAACGTGTTCTCAAAAATAAAATAAAAAAAATAAAAAAATGCAAGCAACCCACCGACATCGCCATGGTCCTCTGGAACACAAAATCGAATGTGGCGTCTGGATACGGCAGCCCGAGCGCAACGTTGCCCTGAAGGAAATTTGTGTTAGAGGGTTTTATTTCCTTTGGAAAGTTATCGACAGCATCAATGCCCTCGAATATTGCATTTGGGAAGTCCATCGCCATATTCTAAGTACGAACGAATTGGTGGCACATGTGGGTGCGTAAGCTGGATGAACGTTACAGAGTGACAAGAGTGAGCGAAAGATCATGTATTAATACGTACGAGCGTCCAGTTCCCTGGCCCACAACTGTCACAAGTGATATAATTAATTAGTTGAAGAAATAAATGAATTAAAATTAGTAGGGTATCGACCTTACGAATCATGGACCATTAGCAACACATTACTTACCCGACATCTAAGACCTTTGCACCAGTCTCCAATAGCTCTTTCACCGGGGCATGGAAATTCCTGCAAATATGTACTCATGTCAGCAATCCCTCTTAAAACTTTGTAAGTAGCAATCACCGAATAATGATGGATGTTTACCCGCCCAGAGCCTTATATAGGATAAAGTGCTGTAAGACGAGTCGATCAACCTCGCCAACGTCGTTAGGAAGAAAGTAATGGATATCCTTGTCGTTGAAGAATCTACGCCCTTTGATCCACTCGTAATTCGGCTCAAGGGACGCCGTTGTCGAAAGTCCGGAGGTTGAGTTTGCAGAAGTCGAGGGCTGCGAAAAGATTCTCTGAGCTGGCTGTTCAGTTGACACATTGCTTGAGAGGTTGGAGGTATTTGGAAGTGGTTTAGATGTTTGGTTTCCCATATTGCGGCGGACTGTCGTAAAAGTGGAGAGAAGTGCAGCGTATAATAAGATATCTACGGTAATGTAACCCAGAAAGTCAGCAAATGAAAATAACTCCCCTTAAAGTAGATTTATGGCACCAAGACCCGACAAACGTGTTTGGTAACTCTATTTCCGGCATTGGAGATTGTTGTGAAACCATTACGACCAACACAAATAAAAGCATATGCTGCCTTCCCACAAGGTCCTTCCCTCCATTGGCCGACTACTTGTCCTGCCGTCCTAGAGGTCATGTAAAGATCCATGGCTCAACTCTGGCAATATACCATCTTGGCCGGAATGGCAAGAGCGTGTCGATTACTCATTAGATCAAATCACTGAAACCTGGCGGATACACAAATTTGCACGTTGCCACGTGGCCTTTATAAGGAAGAGAAAGATGTAAATATTGAGTCCCACATTTCGGAAGGGCGATTTCACCGCCCGAGCCGTTAGGTATAGCGTGGGAATGAATCAGTACGTTCTGAGAAGAGTGTATTTAATCCCCACTGGAAATTGACTTTCTGCTAGGCTTTTTCGGTCCGACTGATCCACTGCCATCCAGTCGGTTTAAATAGTGTCTTTGTATGCAATTACAGCACGGACGTAAATATTTGCGTTGGTAATATTGATTTGCAATAGTAGTGGTTTGTCTTGCTGATAGGCTAGTCTCTGTAGATTATCTATTTCAGATATCAACACCAAAAAAGACTAAACAAATAGTCAAGGTCGTGCGAGTAGTGAAAGTGCCCCCGATGACATACGTAAGCGTCGTGAGTATTTACTTTAGTCGAAAAAGGTATTGTCCAGATTCCGACCAAATTCCGTCTCGCGGGGTTGACACGTTTGGAACACTGTTTATTTGGGTTTGAATTGCACGAGCGCGTGGGGGGCATTTAATATTGCTATTGGACAAACCCTCTCTCATACGATCTCGTTGTTTTTCTCTGTCGGAGTATTTTGATATCGACATTTGTATTTTGATGTTTAAAATGTCACTGTCGATCGTAATTGGAATTCAAGAAGTTGGTATTTGGATGCTTGGGTTTTTTAATAAAGCCGCGAGATTATCTTTGATGCTAACTATATACCGTGTGTTAAAAAAAAAAACCCCCCCTCATGTCAAGGAAGAAAATGTATTTATTTACACCTTCTGTAGCATACATGATGTATGTATGATTTACTAGCTAAATAACCGTAGTTTATATTTTAATAAGAAAGCTTATTACTCTATATTAATTAATTTGAAAGAAAGTTAGATATTAGTATAAAAAATTAAATTTTCTATCACATTAGCTTTAATACGTAGCTAATCATACAATGTTAGCTGTTTCGTTTTGGTGATGAAAAAAAAAAAAAAAAAAAAAAAAAAAAAAAAAAAAAAAAAAAAAAAAA